>VZTU01015146.1:0-10892 GCA_013400835.1 Zapornia atra
TATCACCTTCCATGGGCTGCAGGCTGGCAACCTGTTTCACCATGATCTTCATAGGCTGGAGGAGAATCTCTCCTCTGGAACCTGGAGCACCTCCTCCCCCTCCTTCTTCACTGACCTTGGTGTCTGCAGAGTTTCTTACACCTTCTCATTCCTTTCTCTGGCTGCAAAATCCCCCTCTGTCCCTTGTGTTATTTTTTCCCTTCCTAAATACGTTATCACAGAGGTGCTACTACCGTTGCTGATGGGCTCAGCCTTGGTCACCAGCAGGTCTGTCTTGGAGCGAGCTGTAATTGGCTTTTTCAGACCTAGGGGAAGCTTCTAGCAGCTTCTTGCAGAAGCCACCCCTACAGGGCCCTTCCCACTACCAAAACCTTGCCATGCAATGCCAAAATAGGGGACAGAAAGCTTGGGGATGAATTGAAGAAGCCCATGTTCTGTTACACACATGTAACCAGTGTCTGAATAAAAAGTGTCTTTTTTCAGGCAGGAAAAAAAATTAGTGAAGATCCTTCAGGTAAACAAAAAGACAATGATTATGATTTGCCTCTGTTGAGGAGAAACATAGAATCTTTAAGGTTGGAAAAGACCTCTAAGGTCATCAAGTCCAAACGTCTGTCCAATACCACTATGTCAACTAAATATGTCCTGGAGTGCCACATCTACATGCTTTTTGAACACCCCAAAGGTGCGACTACACCATCTCTCTGGCCAGCCTGTTCCAATGCCTGACCACTCTTTCAGTGAAGAAATTTTTCCTAATACCCAATCTAAACCTCCCTTGAGGCAACTTGAGACCATTTCTTCTCATCCTCTTACTAGTTACTTGGGAGAAGAGTCCAACCCCAACCTCACTACAACCTCCTTTCAGGTAGTTGTATAAGCGATAAGGTCTCCCCTCAGCCTCCTTTTCTCCAGGCCAAAAACTTTATTACTTAGAGAACTTTATTAGTTTGCAATAGAACTCTAGAAAACCTTAATTTCAAGGGTCTAATTGGGCAAACTTCTTTTTTAGCTTGAAGCATTAGCAGCTAGTTAATAAAAGGGAGATTTCTCAGATCAGAGGAAGAATGTTGACAGAAAGCACAAGTCCTGTAAGTAAGGAGGAAACAGGGGCTGAGTAATGGAGTCATGAAACTAGGCTTTAGAGTGATTTTTTAACGGTATCCCTTTAAACCCTAGGCTATGTAAGTTCTTGGAACAAACTTCTCAGCTAAACTAGTGCTGGCATTAGAGAGTCATAGAATCATTTTGGTTGGAAAAGACCTTTAAGATCATTCAGTACAATCATAAGCCTAGCACTGCCAAGTCCACTGCTAAACCATATCCCTGAGTGCCACATCTACACATCTTTTAAATACCTCCAGGGATGGTGACTCAACCACTTCCCTGGGCAGCCTGTTCCAGTGATTGACAACCCTCTCAGTGAAGAAACGGTTTCCTAAAATACAATCTAAATTTCCCCTGGTGCCACTTGAGGGTAATTCCTCTTGTCCTAGCATTTGTTACTTGGGTTAAGAAACTGACACCCACCTGGTTACAACTTCTTTTCAGGTAGTTGTAGAGGGCAATAAGGTCTCACATCAACCTCCTTTTCTCCAGGCTAAACAGCCCCACTTCTCGCAGCCACTCTTGTACTGTAGACCCTTCACCAGCTTTGTTGCTCTTCTTTGGATGCATTATAATCTAAATAACAATGTATCTGAATGACATCAACACTAGTGTAGGATATTCTCTAGTGGAAACAAGATATGGATGGTTTGCTCTGCTCAAGATCAACTAGTTCAGTGTCTTTGCCATTAGAGATGTATTTATTTAGCCACTTATCTGATGTTAACAGCTGTTATGTCCATTGTTATGCAAATCTCACTCATAGTATGGAATTTTAATTTTGACTTAGTGTCACTGTTTACTCTTTTCTTGTAAATTCTTCTAACTTTTGAAATCTGACTTCTACCATAAGTGATAGTTTTATGTGACAGAATTGCTGCGTCTGTAGAAAGAGGAATTTTCCCCCTAGATCCCATTAAAAACTAGAAGTCTCCAGCAATATTTCAATAAAAGTATAGCAATACTCCCCATTTATACCCTCACCTTCCTAGAGAAAAAGATTTCTTGGCATACTGCATAGGATTTTTGCAAGTTTTTGCAAACTTTTATTTTCATTATTTCTTCTGTATTTGTTATTTTTACACTAGAGAGCAAAGGTGTTCTCCTTACTTTGAAATAAGGCAGACAATGCAAAATGAAAGGTACACCAACAAGTATAAAATAAGATTATGCTGGCATGGCTGGCCTGTGTTTTTGACTTACCTTGTCTGCAGGTGTGGTAATCTGGTAAGGGCAGAGGGAAGACATGACCCTTAAAATCTAGCTGCATAATACAAAGGTGACTAATTTTCCAAGTAGGAAGCAGATACCGGATCTGCTGAAATCAGTAGGAGGTTAGGTCCTGAAATATCCTCATGCATCTGGCACTCAGGGATATATTTAAACAGTGTAAATTCTACCTATATCCAAATATCTTGTCAGTAATGTTTCAGAGCACCCAAGTAAGGCACCAAAAGCTGGACACCACACCAAACAATAAGAAACATTAGGCACAGGAAGTCAGACTCATGAGCTGTGAAAACCCTTCTATTCCCATAGCAGAGATGCCTATAGGGTGCTCCTTTCAAGGGGACTCAGTTACCTACCTCTTCTCATAAAGCAGAGGTCATTGGATTAACACGATCAGATGAAGGAGAATTAGATTACAGCTCTGTGAGGGGCAAATGGGTTTTAGGGCACAGCTGAGCTGAATCAACAATCCCAGTAAGAAGGCTCTGGGAATTATAAACCTGGAGAGAGCTTTCAGATGTCAGCCTTAGAAGACAATTCTGGTGAGGGATGCTATAAAAACTCCCTGAAACTCAAATAAAACAGAGTGACTCAATGCAAGGTGAGTCAGTTAAGGTAATGCTTGAGAAAGAACTTGAAGCTAGTAGTTCAAAGACTGTTCCTGACCACATAGAGGTCCCCATCTTTAAAGGTCTTAAAGTATGTGTGTGGAACCACTACAGCTTGATCCTATAGACTAATGCCAATTGTTTTCCAGGTTTTAGCCAACTACCCAAGCCTTCATAATTTATTTGTCCTCTTGCTCACATTATATTCTGAGCTAGAGCTAGTAATGGTATGGACTCAAAATCAATTCTACAGTACATGAGGATTCTCCCAAAACTAGACATTTTTAATTAGCTGCTTTGGTGTGTATATGCAAAACTAATGAAGGTTTTATTAAAAAAATGGAGAATCTTTCCTACTTTCTCTGTGGAAGTTAAATATTCTGTTTTCAGCTTGGTATGCACAGTCTGTGGGAAATAAATGATATGTCAGTGCTTGAATGTGCCCAGAGAATGCTGATATATTGTGTGCTTCACTCTCAATTATCCATGGACTGTTTATCCAGGTTGTAGATTAACTATGTTGTGGATGCAAGACAATGGAGCTGGCTCTCTGCACAGCTGGTTGGTTTTGGCTTGGATTAACTCAGGTGCAGTTGAAGCTTTTCATCAGCTTTTGTATGATAGAGACCCCACACCAATAACTCATGTAAACCTGACTGGGCTGCATGTGGGCTTGCTGTGGGTGTCTCTTGTTACGTTCTGTGGAGTTCCAATTCTCACCTGTGTGGCTTGGGTCACATTTGGTTTCTCAGCTGCTTGCTGGAGCTGATACAACTGGACCAAAGGCAATTTTGCAAAACCTTACAGCCTCAAATTTTGAGAGGGTTTGTCAGAGGGAGCTCAGTACTGTGGCAGTGCTCAGAGCAAATGCGATGTGGTGCTGTGCATGAGTTTAGAAGCCTCCCCATGTCAGCAGTGCTGGAGAGTGGAGTACACACCTGTGTACTCCACCTGGAGTACCAGGTGAACAGCCTGAGCAGGCCTGGTCCTGTGCAGAGTCATCAGGATGTCTTTTATTAACACTTTCCAGTTTGCAGGATCTGGGATGATCCCGGACCTTGCTTCTGAGGCAGAAAGGCTTTACAGGCTTCACTGGTAACAGAGGTACAGAAAAAAAAGTTTGTATTTAATGCAAAACTCTAAAGCCACTGTATGAACTAGCAAGAGTCATTTCAGCTTGTCTTGAGATCGAGTCTGCCCAGCTACCTCTCATTTTTCATTGTGCTCTGTTGTTTTTCTGGTTGCATAAGTCAAATAAGCTTAAGTTTGCTCTATCAGCAAAACTGTCAATTATGTCTGTGTTTTAGTAACCCAGTCAGCTAAAATAAGCTTCTTACTTCACAGCCTTCTGTCCTCTCTTCAACAAGGGAATACGGGACATATTTATTTCAGGGGTCATAGACTGCCCATTGGCACTGTATGTGAGGCATATACATAGCGGCATAGCTGCTACCACATCATGTGTGATGAGTATATTCTCTCTCTTTTCCCCTAGCAGGTGGCTGTTTCTGGCTGTCCATTTTCATGCCTACACAGTAGTCCTTTTTCCCTCATTCAAAATCAAAGACTCAGTGACAGTAGGGCTGAGACTTGAAGTTTATACCCTTTAGAATAGACCCTTTCTGCAGTGCTGTAGCAGGCTGGTGCCACAGCGTGCCATGAGCAGAGCTGCTGAGGTGAATACATGGAGTGTATCATTTAGAAGAAAGAATGAGACAGTGGCACATTTCTGTAGAGCTGTGCATACAGCCAGAGAAATTGCAAAGATCCTTTTTGAAATGTTCAGTCAAATTAATTTGAGGAAAATTCCTTAGTAAAATGTCCTAAAGTGAAGGCTCAGGAAATTATCCCATATTTGTTTCATATTTTGGAGAGTGAATGGATGCTCCAGTCTTCTGTTTTATAAACCAACATGTAGTACCCAGGAGTATTCCTTTCAGAGACACACTAGACTCCTACTAGCTTTTGAATAACTATCCAAGAGGGTAGCTCATTCTGGAAGCTAGCTCTTCTTCATAGCTCCCCTTTCTCACCTGGACCAAGCATGCCCACAAGAAAACTACAAAACTGCAGAAAAGGGGTTGGAGAGGGCCTCTTGGAGATCATCTTGTCCAACCCCCCTGCTAAAGAAGGATCACCTAGAACAGGTTGCACAGCATTGTGTCCAGGTGGGTCTTGAATATCTTCAGAGAAGGAGACCCCACAACCTTTTCCAGTGTTCTGTCACCCTCAAAGTGAAGAAGCTGACCCAGTCCAGTCTGCCCGGATTTGGCCTCTTCAGAGGGTTTTGATAGTAACCATCTAACTTCTTCCCTGTTATCAGTCAAAAGTCTTCAATCCACAGCTGGAAAATACTACTTTTGATTTTAGAGTCATTAAGTCAATTTATGTAACTGAAATTATTGACAGCTGACAAAGAAAAAGGAATAAGAGATTAGAATGCCCACAGGTGAAACTTTTCAAGCATGATGATCTACTCCATGACAGAGAATGTGGGCCAAGGCATCACACATTTGTACTTAGACTGTTTAGCTTGAATCTCCTAAAAACCCATTGCTTGTTACAGATTCCCCAAATGGGAGGAGAACTGACTGAAATTTAAGACTCGGGCTTCCAGTTAAATTACTGTGTTTCCACAGCTTACTGTGATGAACTGAGCTGTGGTAACTGTGTGAACGCAACTGAAGCTGTATGACTTCACTGATGCTTTCTCAGTGTAGGCTGACAGTCTCTGTGTGCCAGCTGAGCAGAAGTTGTTAGGCCACACAACTTGATCAGGAGTTCCTTGATGGAATTATTACTAAGTTTTCAGTTGACATTATAGTTCAGAGTCCTCCCTTTTTTAAGGGAAAACGTTAAACTGTTGCTTGGTAGACAACATCTCACATGAAGAGGGCAAGGCAAAAAGGACAGATTGTCTCCTCTGAGCAGGTATAAAGTTCCAGTCTGAGGAACTATTTGTGTGGCACAGATGCTTTCAGGACTGACTGTTTTTCATCAAAAACTGTTGGAGATTTGGAGAGTTATAAATAGCTCCTACTTCATTAGCCGAGACCTCAAAGACTTCAAGCACAGGTGCAGGGATTTCTACAGGGATGAGAGAGGAAAGATCACTCTCAGTGGAACTGCTGTGTCCTTGAGAGTGAAAAATCACAAGTCACTCTTTGCTTTCTTGTTGCTGAATAGAATATAACACTTAAACTGACACAGACCACAGAGAAAAAATTAAAAGAGATCAGGTGTTGATTCTAGTAATGCTTCCTTGGATTATTCTTGATTTTGAAATGATTTGAATGGAAGCTACTGTTAAATTGATAACATGTTGTGAAAATGTGAGACTGGTTCCCATGAACAGTAAGAAAAATGGATTCATGGAAAATATGGTATCTGATCAGAATGTTAATAATCTCCTTCCCTTGTACATTAGACCGGTAAACACTTAAAAAAAATTATCTCTGTCATGAACATCTGTTACCAGTCAAGCAAATGCTAACAACAGTAAGAAGCCTTTCTTTCATCCTGTGCAGAGGTTCATCATTACACATCTCCAAGTTCATAATGAAGGTCAGACTGGAAAGGTGAGAAAAATAAGTGTTCTACAGCAAATAATCTGAGAAAACCCAACCCAATGTTATAGCTGTGAGCTCTCCTCCTAAGTATCATGTGATCCCTAGTTTGGAGAGACGTCATCTTTGTAGTACAAACAGGAAGAGATAGCACAGCAAGAAAACCATAACACTGTCTGAGTGACGGTTTTAATGAAGGACAACAACAAGAGTTCAGCTAATTGGCAACAGAAGAGGAGAATGGTACAGTCAAGGAACTTCTTAGCCTTAAGAGTTTGAACGTGATTTTTTCTGGCTGAACTGAAACATTTTAACATCTACTGAAGCTTATCAATTTAATCAGAATGTAATACATGATTAAAAATAAAACAGTGATTGAAACGTTTAACAAGTGAAATGTCCTAATGTTATTACAGGGGGATTTGAAGACTGGGACCTATGTAAAAATAGGTTGAGATTCTTACAGAAGATGTAGTTTAGCATTGTAATCATTTCACATTTTCACAGCTGTATCCAGATGTCTTAAAACATTAAAACAACAGCTGCTCTAATTTTTAAGTTTATACAGTTTCTTCTCTATTTGTGGTCAGAAAGCTAAGCAAAAGGAATTGGATTTACATGTTCATCTGGCATGAGATTGAGTTATTTCTTAGAATTCTTCATATGGAGACTTTCAGCCTTAGACTTAGCATCAATAGAGTCTACTTCCCTATACAGTCATGCTTTTGATATCGAGACATATCAGATAAAAAGCTGTCTAGAGATATCAAGAGAGCTCATAATTCTGGGAGTGAGGTTGGTAGACTGGATGTGTGAATTAAAATGAATCTTGAAGGTATGGTGTGAAAAAACTAAATGGACTCAGCAGAAAGGAAACCGCACTGCAGTGATGAATAACAGAAATAGTAAATATTTCAGTTGAAAGGGCTTAGTTTATGATGGTGGTACAATAAACTTAAAGTTTGGTTTATGTGTTTTTAACTTGCATTATAGCTTTGTACTCCTTTAGGGTTCCTATCATAAGCATCAGAATACTTCAGCACAGTGGAAGACAAAGGGAAATGGCCAACCTCTTTTCACTTGTCTGAGGGAAAGGGCAAGGGGCAACGGCCACAAGCTGGAGCACAGGAAGTTCCACACCAATATGTGGAAGAACTTTTTCACAGTGAGGGTGACAGAGCCCTGGGACAGGCTGCCCAAGGGGGTTGTGGAGTCTCCTCTGGAGATATTCAAGACCTGTCTGGACGCCTCCCTGTGTGACTTGTCCTAGGGAACCTGCTTTGGCAGGGGGGTTAGACTTGATAATCTCTGGAGGTCCCTTCCAACCCCTACGATTCTGTGAATCTCTGTGAATCTGTGAACACTGAAAATTCACTAACTTAAAAGAATTGTACATCTGTAGTGCCAGTTCTGTAAATACCATTAGAATCCACTTAACACCAACTCATATTTTTGTAAGAAACAAAAACGCAGAAAGGAATTTGGGGTTACATTCACTCTGGTGCTTTTGGATAGTTACATAATGTAATTCAATTCACATTCTATGTAAAAACAGGTATGACTCATTTTGTCCCTCACTAGTCTTCTTAAAGTTAGCTGATCAACACATATGCACACACACACATATATATGTGTATATATATATGCATACACACACACTGGCAAAAACAAGTCCCTTTTTCTGGATCTGTTTATAGTTTTATTTCTAAGTGCTGCAGCAGCCTTATAAAATTCTGTAAGAATTTAATAAAATTCTATAAGAATGTAAAATAAATTCCTTTTACACTATGAGCTTATCAGTCTAAAGCACAGTTGATCACTACTATACCCAGTATTCAAAGTAATGGAACTTATAGGATGACCTTTAGACTTTTCTACTTATTTTACTGCAAATAGTTTCTGTGTTACATCTTAGGTTCTTAGCATTCCCTATGTTAACAATTCAGAGCCCTCAGCTGATCGGCTAGACCTCCCAGTTTGTTTCCTCCCAATCACAGAGTTCTTCCCATTTAGAGCAGAGATTTTTTTGTTATTGGTCTGTAACTGCAGCATTTTGAATCATTAACTGCTATACAATTACTGTTATGATAGTCTTCAAGGTCATCTGGTACTGCATGATAGCACTATGCTTCTCTGTATTGCAGATGCTTACCAATTTTGAATCACTAATTAAGTTCATAGAAAAAGGGCCCTATGCTTTTCTTTCCTTGAACCCCTGTTGGCCATTATGCCTTTAACTTTGCATTCTGAGCTAGTCATTACTGAAAACTGAGAAGAGGCTACTTCATGTAGTTTTTAGAGAATCCAAGATTGTCATTGCTTTCACTGCTTAATAGCTTCCCTTCTCTTATCTTTTTTCCATATTGGTTTTTTCCTTCTCCTTGAGTTTTTCATGTGTATGGCTCAAAAAACCTGCTCTTTATTTTCCTATCCTCTGCCAGGTCTTATTTAGCTTCATTTTTACTTTACCCCTGTATTTCCTGTGTTTGAAACATAATTTTACCCTCATTCCCTTCCCTTTGTCAGTGCAATTCTGCATTCCTTGTGGACTGTGGACTCTTCCTTCTAATCTTTCCCATAGCACTTGCTGTCTTAGGTTATCCTGTTGCTTCCTCACCCTGACATGATTTGCTTTTATTCCTAAAGACTTGAAAAACTTCCGTGACTACCACGAGCTTTTAAGTGACTGAATGTATTATTCAACCAAGAGACTCACCTGATAGGACACTAGTGTCATTTGTCCCAACATGAAAGATAATCAGTTCATTCTGCTGGCTCTTATCAGAAGTCTCTTTAACCTTACAGTCTCATCTAATTTATATTCTTACTAAATGTATCCTGACAAGCAACACATTTTCTACATTTTCAAATGACAAGTCTACAATTTCTTAGCCAGGACTCTTGTGTAATAAAAACCTGCCTCTGTCTTCAGTCCTTTATTCCTTCCCTCCTCTCTGGGCTTCATGTTTTCTCCTTCTCAAAATTTTGAAAATAATTTATAATTCCCTTGGACTCTCAGTCCTGGGCCTTAATGAAAACAGATTTTCTTTCTTCATTGTCATCTTGCTTTTTCTATTAATATTCTCATGGACCAAGCCAATGTGTCTCAATCCCTCATGCTCTGGTCTCATCTCCCTCTATCCCTGTGGTCTTACACTACCCCCTCTATTTATGTCTGATTTTCAGATTTGGCTCACTTGTCCTTGAATATCTGAAGTTGTTTGTGTATTGGCATTCTTCCCACAAATACTCAAACTCACACTTATATTCTGCGTTGATCACTGCCTACATTCTAGCACTCAGGTCTTCTCTGATGAGTTCTGTCAATTGATACTTCAGGCATCAACAGACTCTGTGAAGTTTCCACTCAAGGACCATGTAGACCCTGAAACCTCTGCACCTGGTAATCCTGATAGTCTCAGCAAATCTTAAGATTCTACTCAATGAAGGCTTAGCCACCATTGCTGTCTTTTCTTACAAGTTGCCAGATTTAAATAAATAGAGAAAATTCTTCTGGTTTAGCCTCCATGCTTCTGACTTCATGCCTTTATAAGCTTTTGTCTGGGTCAATGCTGTCAGCTCACTGAGACTCTGCAGTTAGCTATTTTTCAGCTGTGATCAGTCAAAAGCAGGAAGCTCTCTTAACACTATTAGCTGCAAAGCCTCAATCCTAGTCATGAAAGAAAAATTGTGATTTGAGAAGCTGGGAATATTCCAAAAAAACAGAACTGAGAGCTTCAAGCAAGTTACCTGAAAGGGACAAAAGCTAGTGAGTGAATAAAAAGCAAAACATTCTGGAATGTTCTACTAACTCATACACAACCTTTTTAAAATAGCAAAAGAGAGTTTCATTTGAGTATTAAACTTATATTTCATAATTCAATGAGACAATTTGAGTGTGTTAAAATATACATTTTTCACCACAAGTCTTGTTTTTTATAAGGATTTTTTTTCCTTTCCTTTAAGCTAGTGTATTTTAAGTTCCAGTTTTGAAACATTTTTTTTTAATGGTAGTTTGATGGCTTTTTAGTTGAAAACTGAACCTTTGATTTGATTGCAATGATTACTATTTGTCTTAAGTAAGCAAACATGCAATTACTTTTTTGTAAAGGAAAATTACTTTGCATACCAATGTCACCTACCCTATTGCCAAATTCCAGAGACCTTATTACCTTACTATTTTGTGGTAATGATAGTTACCAAAAGAGCACTGGGTATACTCCTACATAGCAATTACTTGGATCAGTTCCATTATTCTAATTCCATTTATGCTCCAATTCCTTAATCCCCTCCTTTATAATGTCCCCAGAACCTGTATCTCCTTTGGCAAAGGAAGATGAAAGGAATCTCCATATACTTCATGTTTGATTCTGTTTTTCAG
>VZTU01015146.1:13232-35439 GCA_013400835.1 Zapornia atra
ACTTGTAGTAGATTTTGAGCCAGTTCTTTTTTTTTTTGTTTTCATTTCACAAAAACATGGGCTGCTGATACTCTTCTCTACGTCACCATACTCTAAACAGAACAGATAAGCCACTTATTATACAGAAGGACTAGAAGATGATTTAGCATAACCTGTATTACCAGACATCTTTCTCCCTCTTTCACACATTGCTGTAGTTTGCAGTCAATGAAAATATGCTGCTGTGAAGTTTCAGAGATAAAAATGAGGCCTGGATTGTTTAAGTGCTGCTAGTCCGATATTGCTACAATGCCAGGAGAAGTCAACACATCCCAGTTTCTACTTGTGTTGAAATAAAGTTTTTACAGGGATTTCTTTTGGGAAGTTTTTCCTAAGAATTTTTTTGGCTCCAGGTGGGCTGTATCTTCTCATTCTGTTAATATTTCCTAACGCTGATCAGTGATTTACTCTAAACTTTCTGTTTTACCTTAGTTTAGAGCCTATTATGCAATCATAACAAACATTTCAACATATCTGAGTTTAACAGTAAAAACTTCTTGGCATCAAACTCTATTTACTCCACAAGTCATAAGTGAAATAATTTTCATCTCTATAGGCAAAAGATACCTTCTGATAGTTTGTAGTTAAACACATCAGATATTTTTTTAGGGACATAAAACCATCAGGTAATGGATGTGCATCAATAGGAAAGTACACACGTTTATATGCATGAAGGAGATACCAGACAGAGAGGCAAAAGAATAGAAGGGAGACATTTGTGGTGGGGAACAAATTTAAGTTCAGCCAAGTATTGCCATTCAGAATAAGAACCAAGATGTTCTTTTTTAATATCATAGCTGTCATTTTGAAGGGAGAAGCAGCCCATCACAATCAGATTCACTGCAGCATTAAGATTAGCGAGGAGATCACCGGGATCTGGTTGAATGTTAATATTTTTCCTGATTTGGTATTTTGAAACTCTACATTGTGTTAATGAATTTCTGTCAAAAGGTTCATTACTTAATCATTAGTCTATTTTTAAGAATGCATGTTTTAATGATTTTTGCCCCTTCTTGAATATTTGCTCTCTGGATGTATCTCACTGATGACCATTATGAATTCTAATTTTGATGTGGTTTAAACCGTTCAGTCTTAACTGAGAATGCGATAACATCAAGAGTCGGGAATGTCCAATGTAGCTCTGGGAAGTCCCTTCTGAAGCGTTTCTTTTCTGTTTTCATACTGCCATCTTCAGTATAAGTATCAAAACTACACTTATTACACAGCCTTGCAACCATGCCTTTGCTTTCTTTCATCAAGACATCATCTTGCATGCTTGCAAGTGGGTTTTAAATACTGACAAAATATTTAAACAAAATTTAAAAAACAGTTGCACTTTATACACAGGGATGTAGCTAAGTACAGGTGAACTAGGTCACCTGTAATGATTGTTCAATACCCCCATGTCATGTTGAACAAACAGTAGCCTGTACCAGACAGTAAGATGCTTTTTCTTGCCTTGTCATATACATTGGTTAAAACAAATATTTCCATTTTCAGCAAACCCCAGGAAATATCTGAAGTAAGGATTCTTGGTTTGTTGTCTTTTCCAGCATGAAGACATTTCTGTAGGTCCCTGAATTCCAGGATCGTGATGAGGGTACTAGTTTGTAAGCACTGAACATTTATTTCCCTGTATTTTCATATTCTCATATTTTACATAAGAGTCTGTTCTGTTCTTTTTTCTGACAATGTCTTCAAGAATTAAGGATTGGTCCCACAATGCCTAGTTTCCATTTCCAAAGTTGGCTAGTGATTTAGGGACTGTCATGACCTGATTCCCAGAAAGTTCTGAGCCACTTGCTCTCCCATCAGGCTTCCTTAAGGGTGGTCACAGGCTGTTGGCTGAGGTGATGTGACTTAATGAATTACAGGTGATCAGCTGAACCCTGATGCTCTTAAGGACCACTTGAAATGTTTGATCTTGTGCTTACAAGGACTCCTTCAGGATAGCATGATAGTTGGTAGGTCTTTAATAGATGTATATAAGGATAAAACCTTAGAGTTCTTATTTTTCAAAGCCCTATCTGATGATGGTACAGATGAATCAAGGTCTCCAGAGATTGGCAGCTAGCAAATGTGAATAGGGGCTCTATAATGTGTGGCTGCATTGATTTAAAAGAAGCTTCTTGCCATTCAAGAAACAGTATTCATAAACAGATAGTCCCTTGCAGAAACAACCCCAAACATCCCTGTCCCCACTCAGAAAAATCCAAATCTTTGCTATTCATACGAAAGGTATCCCACTGAGTTTAGTTAGGAATAACACAAATTTATCTGTAATAAGAGCAGGAAAGGTTTGTGAGCAAGGAAAAGCTGCAGTTTAAGGCTAAAAATATTAGAAGATTTAATCTGGCATGCCCCTCATTTTTTCAGTTAAATATAATGACAGCTTTTTGGACAATGATTGTAATTTTTGTGGTCATTTTGACTTTCTAATAGAAGAATGGATGAACAGACATAATTTCTTAATCAGCTTGTTTTCTTTGCTTGAGTGATGGATGGAATGATCATGTTGAACTCAAATTATATTCCTGCCTGCCTATTTTACTTGTGATTGTGCTTAAGACAGGCACAAAATTATAATTAGACTTTACATATGTAATCAGACAATGCTCTTGAATGAGTGGATAGGGAGGCAGATGGGGGGGGGTATATTGTTACAGTATTCCTTATCACAACAAAGGAAAGCAGAAAAGAAAAATATTTTATTACAGATACATAGCAAAGTGCATTTAAAAAGCTTCCCAGAAGTTGACAGGCATTGTCTTAAAAGTATGTGACACTAGGTTTCCAAGGATGGGTCAAATTCAGGCATATTTCATTGTACTTCAGAATCTACAACACACCTTGAAATGCATCTTGTCATTAATCCCTTCTTTTCAAACTTGCTTGTCATTTCTTCATTTAACGACTACTTTTTGTTGTTGTTGCTGTTTTCATTAAATGCCTACTTGAAAGCAAACTTGATTTCAAAAAAGCATATATTTGGACAAGTGGCCTCATATCCTCATATACTAACTGAAATCTGTCATGAATTAGACGAAGAGTTGACTAATGTTTGGGAAACGAGCGTTTGCCCAATAAGTTTGCCTTTGAAGCACATTGCATCTGGAATCCATTCTTCTTTTCAGTTGAGAGGTGATTTCTTTGAAATAGTAAAAACTGCTACTCAGAACATGGTGTGGTCTGAAAAGCACCATGACTCTTCTTGGCCATGCTTTGAACTGGAGACAGTAGTCAGGAAGCCAATATTTTTCACCTGGGGGAAAGTAGGAAGGTGGGAGATGAACTGATGCTGGAGAAGTGTGCACTATCATGAACCATCTTCATTCATTCAGTCTTGCTTTTGTCCTCTAAACTGGCAAAAGAAGTGGTTTGTCCAGTTTTTAGTATCATAATCATCATATCATATCAGGGAGGTGGTGGAGTCTCCTTCTCTGGAGATATTAAAGACTCGTCTGGATGCCTATCTATGTAACATGAGCTAGGGAGCTGCTTTGGCAGGGGGGGTTGGACCCGATGATCTCTTGAGGTCCCTTCCAACCCCTGCGATTCTGTGATAATAATTATAGCACCAAATATAAACAAGTATCATATGATTACGCAACTGAAAAATTACTGCCATTAATTCCCTTAATTAGCAATAACCACACCTAAAGAAACAACTTTTTATGTGACAGTTTTGTTTAACCAAAAAAATTACCCTTAAACTTTAAGAAGTTGTGTATTTAGGACTAATGGAAGAGATCTCACATTCCATTTAGATGCCTAGATCACATGAATGTTTCCAGGAACTACACTTTTCATTCCTGCTGCATGCTGAACAACTGTAAGTATCTGGTCACCTTTTTAAAGGTTTACCTAATGTGGACCATAAAATATTCAGAACTTTTAAAAGCAAGCAGAGATTAAGATCCTCATTGCCTCCTTTCCTGTCTTTTTGCTGCAGTCCTTGTCTGCTACTGACAATTACTGTTTTACTGCTTAGCTGGGATCTGTATTTGCCTTTTTCACATGTAGATTTTTAAGTTTTGGGGGCAAGAATCATCTTTTTGTTCTGTCTTTATACAGTCCCTAACATAAAGCAGGTTATGTGTGCTTCTGCTATATACTTAATTATATCACCCCTCTTGTACAATTAGCAAAAACATTTAAAAATTCTCGATTTGTCAGAAACAAGGAAAAAAATCCTTCAGATACTGCAATAATTACATCAAGAATACAGAAGAAACTCTACTCACAATCTCATACAGACTCTATGTGGCAACTCCAGCAGTAACATGTTAAAAAAGGACAGAACGCAAACACTGATAGTGCTCCATTATAGGCATCCACTTTAAGAAAAAACAAAGCTATAATGGAGAAAATCCAAAGAAGAACGAGGTAACAATGTTTAGAAATTGAATGTGAAGGAATCAGTATAGTTAAATCTAAGGGGAGGAAAATCTGATGGAGTATATATGAAAATAATCTCCTGCTGTGTAGACCAGTTTTTAGTACAGAAGATGACAGGAACAATAGAAAATTAATTTTTCTTGTACTGAAGTTGGCACAACTGTCTGATTGGGATGATACAGCCCTGAAGTCTAAGAATTCTATGAAATCTCTGTGGAGTGACTCAGACAATGTATCCACATAGCTGGCATGTATTTGACCCTCCTCAGTTCAGAATCTGGCCAAAAGGTCCTTTTCTAACCTCTTACCCTTATGTATCTGTGATGTCCGGGTGAGGACACAGTCCCAGTAAGGTTTTTACCATTTGATCTACTATTTGGCAATTTAAATTTGCATGAAAGGCTTAAGTTGTCCATAAATAAGGAAGTACAGTGCCTTAGAGCGAAGGGAGGAGCTGCAGTTCAAGAAGCAGTTTAGATATGTACGTTTACGTCAGCTCTATGTCTGTTCTCGCCATGTGCTGCAGATTCAAACCAGGGTGATAAGGTCAGATTAGTGAAACGTCAGGAGGAGTGGGAAATCTATCCTGAAAGTGGTGGCAGCTTCCCCATCTGCTGAGAGCTGTTAAGTAACCAATCTGAGAAAGCTTCCAAGGAAACATCTAGGCTATGTAGGACCACATAAAGTCCTAGATTCCCACTGACATATGTTGACAGTTAAGTGGCCCAACAAAACAAGGCTCTATAGATCCTTTCATAGTATCCTACCCCCGTGGAGAGAGAGGGGCTAAGAAGTTTTGGAAAGGGGGGTCACATTGTTACGTATTCCAATTCAGCATGCTACTGGAAATTTATCAAGCACTGATCTGAAATGTTCTGCGTTACTTTGCTCAGTACTATACACTTCAAAGAGAAAAAAAGCAGTATCACAGGAAACCAAGTAAAAATTAAAATGGAGCTAGCAAAAATCACAACACTAAGCAATGATGCATCCAAATCCTCTCCAAACCCAAAGAGCGGGAGGGTAATTCCATACAGGCCAGCAGTCAGTAGGATACCAGAGAAGAAACTTTGATAAACATGTAAATCCACAATTCTTTGCAGGAAATCATGGAGGAGTTGGTACTGAAAATGCAGATTGCCATGCTTTGAGGCTGCATTATCTACACTTTATTTATAATGTTCTTAACTTTAATTTTAGGTGTGGGAATTTGGTACAGATAATGGAGAAATGAGAAAGAACAAGAATTTAAAGAAGCATTTGTCTAAATTGTAATATGTTCAAATCACATTTAATATTTTCTGTGAAGCTAGGTTAATGACAAGAGGTTTACTTTTTTTCCCCAACTATTCTGAGAAGTCGTCTCACTGGCATATTTGGTGAAAGAGCAATGATTGTGGGAATATGTAACAGGTGAGGAGCAGTTAAACACAAGCAGTCTTCCGATGAAGTCTCATCTCATGTTGAAAAGACATCTGAATTTTTATATCTTTGGAAAACTCAGCACGACCATTCCCGTTTCGAATAGGATGCAGGACTTGGCATGCTACTGCCTTGTGCGTCAGAGACCACTTGATGGTGGTGTTGCGCAGCGCCCCTGGAAGAGCATCCCCCGAGAAGCTGCGACAGCTCGTTCTTTGCAGCCAGGACGATCAGTGTGAGTGCAGCCAGCCTCGGGACTCCTGCAGCTCACGGCTGGTGCTGCTCACTAACTCATGTATTGACCAACCCATGCCTAACACACCCTCTTGGAACCAGAAATAATTTAGTCTCAGTTTGAAGTAATTTAAACAAATCCATACCTAGCATGAGTAAAGTACATCTGCAATTTCTTCCAGCTTCCTAAAGTGAACTGAATTTGTCAGATTCCCCACCAAAAGTTGAAGCTAAAAAGCAGCTATGGGCTCATCCTGTTTCTGGTGTCTTCATGTTGTCGAAGGTTTGTGATCTCCTTCCTTTATCCTAAGTTCTGTCATCCTCTGGTTGATGCTCATTTTAGCGTTGGACAGGTTGTGTCTGGGATACAGGCAGCAAGCTGGAAGAGGAGAAGTGGTTCCAGTCTTAGTGCTAATGTCAGAGCGAGGTAATTCCGCTAGGCCTAAACATGCTATTGCAACTAAGGTATCTAAGAAAGCCTGAGTTCGCTAGTTTCAAATGAGCTTGGTGGCTTCCCCTTTATAATGCTGGGGCACTGACATACCCTCCTCATCCTGCTGTGCCCCTGTAGATAGCTGCACTGCTGGCAGGGCTGTTTTAAGGTGGCCCTAGACATTGCATGATCAGCTGTGCAGAGACTGCTGTGACAAGAGATGTTACTCACACAATTCCAGGCAGTTGGACAACACTTTAATACAACTGCCTGGGGCCTGGGTGTTTCAGGTATCAGGGTGCACTGGTAGCTGGTGCTCAAGCGCACACAGTACCTGAGAACTGCAGGCCCTGTAAAATCTCACCAGAATTTGCTTCCTCTCTGAGTCTCCTGTGACAGCTGACAAGATCTATCACCTTTCTAAGTCACCCTCACCCTCCCATGGGTTTTTGATACTGGGTGATGAAGCAGGTGAGGAAAGATTTAAAGCGGAACAAAGGTACCCAAACAGCCAGCTCTGGTGCTTCGGGTGATGTCTGTTAGATGTTCTTGTGTTCTAAGCTGAGTCTGCACGTGCACAGAACACGTCCGCTGAACAGATCTCCATCTCCTCCTGGTGGATCTAATGCGAGATCTTCTGTGCTGCTGCCAGCTTTGTGCTGAGTGTAACTTCACCATCGGTTTAAGCCAGTCTAGCTGCAAATCGCTGCTGAAACAAGAAGTTCTACCCTTGTTCTGTGCTGTGTACTTGAGTGCAAGCTGACAAGCAAAATGGGATTCCTTAACCATGTGTGTAGGTGAACTGTAGTTCAGTAGTTTGATAAAAATGAGAGTCTGTTCTGGTGCACGCAGAAACCTTTTTCATATTCTCTCAGAGGACTTTTCTATTCATTTCTTTTTCAGACAAGATGGCCAGAGAAGTCAGGGCACATCTCAAGTTACAATGTTTGGGAGCATGGAAACGTTTCAGCAGATGACTTTCTAGATAAAACTGTCATGAGAATCTATTAAAAGCAGGGCATTTGGCCATCAGTCTCACACTGTGGTCCCATGATTAACATTAACTGCTAGCATATCAGCACTCATGTAGGCCAAAATATTTTAACCATACCCAATAACCTAATATGCTTATAACTTAACTGAAGCATCTTATAAAATATACACTTTCACTCTCTGTCTTAAGTTGAAGGAATGTGGCGAGAGCGTACGGGAAGTCTTATGTGACAGGAAGAGCATTAGTCTTTAGAGCAAAGCTGAAATAATTTAAATAACAAAACAAATATTAATTTTAACTAATTATTTAAACTAACAAACTGTTAAATAAATACTATTAATATAATAGTATATTGGTAAAAATACTATTTAGAATCAAAAGATGTTACCAAGTTCTTTGCAACATGTACGTAGAAGTCTGCTCACCACCAATATATTGGTTATTGCAGTTGTAGCAAGGAGGAACATTACATACCTTTACAATGACTGACAGAAACTGCTCCCAAAGACATTTGAGTGACGAGTTTACAAGGACTCTGGATTAGCTCATTGGCCAGTGCTATCTAAAGGCAGATAGATCTCAAGGTAGTTTGACCTCTAAGCACAATTAGTAATCAAACAGGAAAGCAATTATCTAATTAGGGAATTTAGTCACCATCCCCATCCAACGTCTATTGGATTGAACTATAAAACTAAAAATCAGTTTCAATGTCTGTGAAGCTGTTTTTAGCATTCAGCTGGGAACATGAATGAACTACAAGGTAAATTATGACATTGATATTTACGGCTTAAGAGTAGAGAAGTAGAGCCTTTGACCAATCATATCTGAATTGTCTGCTACATTGATTTCTGCCAATCATATTGGTCATTATGAAAATTAAATTAAGTGGCTGTCCCCATATGAACCTCTGTATATTCCAAAATGACATAAAGTCCCAAAATAAAAGTATTTTTTCCAGATTAATTAGTAAATTAATAATTTTTAAAAGGAAATATTTAAATTTTATCAACTTCTCATCAATACTATGTAAAAGACTATCAGAAAAAAAGCTTATTGGTTTACTTCACCAATTGTTCAGTTGCCAGCAGGTTCCCCCTAACCAGAGCTGAGACCTGAGCAGGTCTGACTACTCTCTTCTACATTTAATAGTTAATTGATAGGGAGGTTTAGATTAAGGTTGCCCGACTAAAGCTTAATCCAGATAAAATTCAGATAATATGAGATTGTGAAAAGCCACTGGAAAATCTGAAAAGATTTTTTATGTTGATATGTGACTGCAATAGGTTATTAGGGTTTGCAGCCTGGGAATGTTGTTGGATGCTGGGCTGTTGTTAGATGGCCTTACGGCAGAAGTCCATCTGAAGGCCCCTTTCTAACTTTGTGGGTACTTTTGGAGAAAATTATGCTCCCATAATATGTTATAATATTATAAAATATAAATATGTTATAAAACCTAAGAAATAGAGTAGACTGTTTGGTCAGAAAGTCTGTTATTTAGTAAACCGGATCCTTTGTTTGAGGGAGCATTTACATTGTTTTAAACGTTTTCCCATACCAAAAGCTGCAGTTGTGAGGTAGAGCTAGCACCAGATTTGTTTGCAGGTCAGACTTTTAACCTCTTTCTGCCCCAGCCAAACACAGAGTTTATACGCCCCATCGGTTTTAATCTGCAATTGCTACAGTCGCGTGCGTTGTATAGTAGGTCTGTATTGTAAAACACAACTCTTGCGAATGGCGTGGTGTACGCTCTCAATCTTAAACTGCAGCGGGTTAAATTTTCACACATTGTCAAAAGAAGCCACCACAATGGAAATAAATTCCCAGTGACACCCTATATAGCTGCCAGGGCCTTTGCCGCTATAAGCACAAATAAAACTTCCACAGTAGATCCTTTAATTTACTGGAGTCCAATATCTAATTCTAGCAGCAGCCATTAGGAGATATTTCAAGGCATTACGAAGCCCTTAGTCTGTGTGAATTACTGCAGAGAAAGAAAGTAAACTTTCAGCCCAAATTCTTTTAGAGACCTTCCCTCAGAGAATGCTTTATTGTCCACAAGGCAGTCAGGGAACCACACAATCAAACTAAAAACCACAGAGCAACCAGGGAGGCAGAAAGGGAACACACCCTTTCTAACCCCGCTTCCCCTTTCTTTTATAAGCCACCTCCAAACTGGTAGGACACACCAGCTGGAGCCTGTTAACCCCCTACTAATTGAATTTTGTTGTCCACTGTGCTGTCCAAAGAGGAAGTTTCTTTTTAATTTTTAAGGGTTTTTTTTAAGTCATCAAGTTCAGGTTTTCTATTATTCTGTTATTTGATTATGATAGAAATCACTTCTTAGTCTAAAGCTAATGAGCATAGAATGCTCATTTCCTCCGATTTACTTACTTTCTGTTCACATCACTAAACTTCTCTTTTTTTTCAGGCTTGACTTCTTCCCACCTGGCCTCCTGTCTACCTTTCCTACAAACCCCTCTCTTACCAGGGCTTTGGAATGAAGACAGAAAATAAGTAATTAATAATAAAAATCCACATATCAGTTATACAAGTGCTGAGTTTTACATCCACTTGTGAGGAAAGGGTTATTTTTCCTAAAAAGATTTATATTTGTACAGAAATATTTGCAACAGCAACCACATTGGTTGTATACTTCAAAATAAGGACTTTGGATTTAAAAAAAAAAAGAAAAAAAAAGATAAAGCATTCTCATTTTATTTTCCTAGTTTCTATTAATTATCTAGTTATATAAATATGCCTAAAAGTAAGTATATAGATACAGAGACAGGAGTCCCTCTGTCCATATTTTATGAAATTTATCAGGTTAGCTTTATTGCAATAAAATAGACTGAAATTATCCTTATGAAAATAAGATGTATGGATATTACCTACTAATTACAATAAATGTGGCTTAGTATCATAATAATCAAATACATAAACCACAGCCATGAAGGTGATGTAATAAGTAAAGGTTTCTTTCATGTATCATGTCTTTCCCTACCATCGCCCTCAGTTGAGCCTCTGACTAGGCTCCTCAGCAGATTTATCCAGCTCTCTTTTGCTTTCTGCTATATTGGATTTTTCTCCCTTGCCCTGATCTCAGGCTGAAAAGCCATCTCAGGAAAATGGTATGTTTTGCCCCAGGTTAGAGCTGCAATTCTCATCTGCAGAAACAGAAATCTCTGCAAATTACAGTGCTAGGAAACTTGCACCATTATCAGTTCAGCCAGTTCATGTCCCCCAGATGTACAACTTGCTGGTGGCTGTTTTCTCCAGCTACTGACTGGAGATTGCCTGTGCTGGACACCTACCAGGGGTGAGAAGGAGCATGTAACACATTTACTATTCCTTTGACTTTGCTGTTGGGTTTAAACTCAGCCAAGAACCAGCTATTTACACTACCTGCAATGTTTTACTGATTAAATAAATCTACTTTAAATGTGCTGGCAAGCTGTGGTGAGCTAATCAACCAAATGACATCGTGATGTTTGCAACCGTTTCTTCAATCAGCAGTTGGCCACCTGCTTTTGGGTGGCTGGCTTCTTAGCAGCATGAGCAGCAGTCTTACCTAACGTTTAAATCACCTTGTGGCAACCATTTCCTTGGTTTCCTCACATCTCCCGTACTCTTTACCTGGGGTGCGTGCAGCTCCTTACAGCTCCTGTGCTGTGGGGCTGTGCAGGGAGACTGAAGCTGTCCCCCCGCGACAAAATGGCTGCTGCTCTGAGGTGAAGCAGTGTCCCCCAGTGAGAACATCACTTTGTAGTGCAGTGGGGTGGGTTCCATACAGGACAGAAGCAGTGGCAGCTGGCATTCCTCACAGCGATCTCTGGACCAGAGTAAGTAGGCATGGAGAGGAATGGGCGGACCTCTGACTTCAGCTTCCAGAGGAATTGGGACATGGCTCCTGCCATTTTGCGTAGAGGAGGATGTGTGTGATAGAGGCCTTTCAGTTGGGTGAGAAATGGAACCAGATCTTGAGAGCTGCAACACATCCCCTCATAGTATCAGCCTCTGTGAGAACTGTAGTTTGTTATTGCCCCATAAATGCTTTACCAGGGAGTTGGCTTAAGAAGTAAATAGCAGTAGTGGTAAGACAAGTTTTCCTTCTCTGCAGACCTTTATTCAGGAAACTGTAATTTCTTTGATAAGAACCCTCTCAGAGCAGCTTTGGCTTTGTTACAATACATTGGTTTATTGTAATGTACTTGAGGTGAGACTATACTTTAAATCAGCTTGAAAAATCAAAGCCCAAGTATACATTGTGACCCAGCTGCTAAAGGGGCAATTCAGCTCTCAATATGTACCCGGGGGGTGAGGTAGTGCTGCACCCCCCTTTCCACAGGCTGGTAGAGGTGATGCTTTAAAATTTCAAAAAATGTTTAGAGTTGGTTTAATTTTATTACAAAATGAAAACAAAATAAATCTAATATTCCCACAAGAAAGGTCTACTGCAGATTTAGTGAGAAAGTAGAGGCAGGTCAACTGCAGATGCTTCTGAAAATCCTAGAGTAGGTATTTTCATACCTGTTGTTTGTTCTCGTACTGCACTGTTAATGTGATGCTCACACAGGGCTGCTGTCTCTGTAACAAAAGCAGACAATAATGGGAGCACCTGAACTACGTTGGTGCTTGAGTAAGGCATGGGGTATCATTTCTATGTGCCTGAGATCTGCCAGCCAGAATTGGGGTTGGGGGAAGATGTGGTATGCAATGCTCCATACTGACAGCCTGGAGAAGCAGGATTTTCTTTGCATGTTTGCAACAGCTGGATGTTTTTGCTGAAATTACTTTGGCATATAGAACGAAAGTACAAATTGGATATGAATAGTTGTCATATGTACCCATAGCAGACACACCAGACCTTCTGGGTATGTACTTGATCTCTGTCTGCACACGTTGTCTCAGCTCCATGAACATGGAGACTGACTGGATTGGCTCATTGCTGAGCTAAGTGTCAGGAAGGAATTCTGCATTCACTTCTCAGCAGATGTGGATGAGATTTCTTTATGCTATATGGAGACTGACTGGGCTCTCCAGATCTTCTGGGTAGGCACAAACCAGCATCTACCTAGTGTTATGGATTACCTAGTCTTATGGGCTATTATTTGCTGTTATATATTTCACTCTGCCTGAATAAATGGCTTCCTCTGTGAGGCTTTCATAGGCTGGACATTTACTGGTGGCAAAGGTCTGAAAACCAAAACACTGTTTGTTGGTTTATTAGGTTCTTGCAAGTTGGAGGCAGGGAGGGATGAGGGACATAGAGGAGTTAATTTATTTCTTATTTGATTGTGGGAGCACAAATAATTTTAACATACCACAGAGACTCCCACAGCCCTAGATAAAGACTGGGGAGTGGGAAATGAGGTTTTGCATTACAATGGCCCTGTCTTGCAATACCTTGTCATGTATGCCTGAGCATATGCTTTCTCAGATTTATTGAGCCCCATGATGTGTGCATGCTACTGCTGTCTGAAACTAAATTTCATCTGTGGTCATCAACAGGGTGAGATGGCAGACGAGTGGCCCTGTGTTGCCTCTTTGGCAGTGTTCTGTGGTCCACAGGAGCTTCCTGGAAAAGAAATTATAAGAATAAATGATTCAGGATCAGTCTGGGACATTATACTTCCTTTCACTTTACACAGAAGACCAGTTATACCAAGAAGTTCAACCCAATGGTGATTGCAGTACAGCAGAGAAGATACCAAATCCAGGAAAAAACTGAACAGCTTTCTACTGTTTTAGTTGCTGTTATTAGCTATAGAGCCAGAAAAGATCCTGTGCTGCCCCACAGGAGACTCAAATAATATCACTTTACATTGTTCTGAGAGCATTCAAAGAAGGGGTTAGTGCAACAGAGTAAATATATTGAAATTTATATCAAAACTTGAATTCTGCAACCTACCCCATGTAAGCCAGTCCTATGACTGTTATACATAAAGTTCAAAGAATAGGTCACCAAAAGTGAAAACAATAAATAGTGTTTGTCAGGATCCTCTCACCTACATAAATCATAAGTAAATACAAATACCCTGGTCTGTAATGTCAGCTACAAAATGCCAAAACCAAACAGAAGAGCACAAAGGGAAAACAAAGAATGCTGCCTTCTTAAAAGTTCAGTCAATGGGAATGGCATACAAGCTTTTCACAAGTCTTGGTAAACAAAGATGAAAATGAGGTAGGTAAACTCCCTGCGCTCTATTACTGGTCTGGATTGGGGGAGAAAAGGAAAGGCTGTCACGTGAACAGAGTGGTGGCAAGTCTCCCTTGCTTCTAGGGATAGGGAGGAGTATCTCTTAAGAGTGACTACATAAATTCTCTGAGATGCTTAGTTCAGTACACGTTCTGGTAATTGACTAGTACTTAGTAAATAAGGTTTCTTTCTAGTAAATAGTTCTTACTAGTTCATGCTAGTAAATACTCAGCTACTCTTCCATCCACATAAAACCGGGTCTACTTTAAATTTTTGGGTTGATCTAGAATAACTTGGGAAAGAACCAGCTATTAAATGTGTGTACATGTGCCTGAAATCAGATAATGCTGCAGAAACTTTGCAACTGTGATCACTTCTTTGGGTTAAAGCAGTCAAAACACATCTCTACCTTCATAGAGAAGGGTTGAGTCAGAGAACAAGGCTGTAACTTGGCATGTGCAAGTTACAGCCTTAATTGAGAGCCTCCTGCTCTACCAGCCTGTGGCTTTTGTGCATCCAAATTTGCTTTCAAATTTGTCATCATCTTCATGGGAGAATTAAGTGATGGGCTAATAATGGGCTGGAGAGTATGATCAGCATAGGGAAAAGACAATCCTTTTCTCCACTCTGTTACAATGCAAGAGTGCAGCTGTAATCTCTGCCTTGGCTCTGCTGTATTCCTTCATATTTTTCTACTCAACTCATGCAGTGATTTTTTTTCCCCACTCTGCTAAAACACTGTCAATTCTCTGCTCACCCTCCATTTTCCTTATCAATTCACCTTGTGAAATCCAAGATATATTTCCAGGAGATCCACATATGGTGTCTTCCCACTCCCTGGTTGATTCCCCATCATTCGCCTCAGGCCATTTTAACACAGCAATTGTTGTCTTTAGATATTCCTTTCCACAACACTGAGTCAGAAGCATCTCCTTGAAATCTTCTGTGTAATATAATAAACATATAAATGGCAAAATAAAAAAATTAAATTTGGAAGTGAAAAGTGAACATTCAGTGATAAAAATGTGCTGGTTTATAAGATTACGGATTTCATACATACCAAAGCATTTCTTTGTGAAATTGAAAGACACTGCCAACACTTATTTCTCTGCAACAAGACTGTCTGACAAAAGCCTTCCTATGGCTTCATTTCTGATTGTTAATACTGAAGAAAAACTATAGAAGACTATTGCAAATCTACAATGGGAACACAGTCAAAGAAAGCGGTGTAATTGGCCATTTCACAGACATGGGGATTTCACCAATGACAGACTTACGAAGGGCTGGTCTATGGAAATAATAGCACTTTGAACCCTTGGAATCTAATGTTCTCATACTTTCAACAGCACATGAAAGATAAAAAGGGCACCTCTAGGACCAATATCAGGTGTCTCAAGATCAGATTGAGTTTAATGCTCTGAAGGCTTTGGATCTTGGAAGACTGTGAAACGATTGTGAAAACAGATTGGTCTGAACCTCTTCTACTGTATGCCAGTTAAATTTCATTGATTTTGATGAAGTTATTCCAGATTTGCACTAATGTAAGGTCAGAACATGGCCTATCGCTTCTTAGCCTACAGCTGTCTGGAAAGTAGCCAGTCTTATAAAACCTCCCTGGCTACAACTGCCTCTTTTGTTTTTTACTTCTTCAACATTCTGATATGCAATCTGAAAGTACAGCGATTTAGTTTGGGAAGAACTGATTAGAAGTGTCTGTATCTCATACGAAGGAGAGAGAATCAGGTAGAAACTTGAAACTGCTGACATCAGTAAAGTGTTGGTTACCTTCAACCTGTCCTAATCATGTACAATAGAAATAATTCCATTAAAGAAAAATGCCTCTCCTTAGGAGATGCACCAGTGTGCTGGTAAAGGCTGACCAGAACTGGAGGTTAGCATAGCCACATTGGCTGTTACAGTGTGGGGCTTTTAGAGACTGAGGTAATGAGCACTTACAGGTCCTCTAACCAAGAGGTGGCTTTTGCCACCAGATAATGGACTCTCATCTCTTCCTGTAGTGCTGTGGCGGCTGCAAACTTCTGTTAGTGGGTTCCCTGCTGCAGTCACCTCTGCCTCCTTGGTCTGTTCCAGAGGGTTGCATTTATGCTGTGGTAAGGTGTCTATGCAATAAACCTGGAGAAAATCCCTTGTTTCATAGCAGTACCCAGGGTTCCCTGTTCTCATCTTCCTTCCATCAGTAGCCAAGGTCAAATTGGTGCCATTAACAGAGCAGGCGGACGCGTGCAGCCACTCAGGAAGTATTCATTGCTTGTTTTCCTTTAGGGAGACAGCAGTGGACTGGATGGAAACACCTCATCTTCTGGATTTTAATTGGGAGCTGTTAGCTGAATGTCACTACCTTTATAAGGCATAGTAGTGTGTGGTGGCTTCACCCTGGCTGTATGCCGGCTGCCCATCAAAGCTACTGTATCACTCCCCTTTTCAGCTGGACAGGGGAGAGAAAATATAATGGAAGGCTCACGAATCAAGATAAGGACAGGGAGAGATCATTCAGCAATTGCCATCATGGGCAAAACTGACTCATCAAGCAATAAAATTAATCAAATTTATTACCCAATCAAAACAGAGTAGGATAATGTTGCATCCCCGTCCTCCCAAAAAACCTTGCCATGCACATACAAAACGTAGTGTTGGACAATTAATGCATGAGTACAATTCAGTAGATTTTTTTTTCCCATTTTTAGAAATATGTCTGGGCATGATGCTAGTGATATTGTCTTGTTTTTTATTAAATAGTTTAATAGAACACTGAATCTGAGACATTGATGTCAACTCTGTCTAAGAGTTTTAAGTTCAGTTCCTCCTTCTTTCTGAGAAGATCTGAACCTGATGTAAAAAAAAAATTTCTCAGTTCTATATATCCAAAATAGCAGGGTAATGAAGTAAAATAGATTGGATGAGACAAAGGGGAATACGCTCACTATCCCTTCGATTAAAAGAATTCCACTTCAAAGATAGTAATGCATTGGCTGGGGAGAGAACATGACTCCATGGCTCACTGCTAAGATTGGCTCTCATAGGGATCAACCAACATGTGGTTTGTATTACATATTCTTGGGAGGAGATCTGCTGTAGGACAGATGAGTGGTTTGGATACTAGGCTATAAAGTGTTATTTCTTTCTAGTCTTTTCCTTCCCTACATTAATTATTCCCTGTATAGTGGGATATTCAGCCTGTGCAAGAGGCTCAGAGTGCCCCCTGTAGAATAATCCATGCTGCAATTTGTCTTTGCCTGGGGACAATGATGCAGGTTCAAATCCCTCTGCTATGCAGGGTGCTCCAACAATTGGTGGAATGATTTAGTAGGGGGAGCAAGGCAACAGCCCTTCCTTTTCTGGCTGTACTGTGTGCAGACTGTAATCTAGTATGTGTAGGTACAGAATGCCTATGTCATCAGGCTTCCATGAGAACTGGCAGGGATCCTATGCTCATGGATCCTGAGGGGTTTGCCCTCATATTGGCTTCCATGTTATGTTGTGAATCTGGGAAAGTTTACATGCTGATTCGGATTATGGGACTTCACTGTTGAGAATTAAGTATCTGTAAGTGGTGGGGCACTTTTTCCAGGATTAGACAAGAGCACCGAGCATGTGTTTGAAGATCTTTATGTTTAAATTAGCTTTTTTTACAGGTAGTTGGGCATCTAAAAGTGTCTTTGGATCTAGCCATGAGCACCTGATTGTACAAAGCGTTCTGAAACAACCTAATGGGTTTTAATGAGATTTAACATGCATGTTTGTAGGATTAAGGCCTCATCCTATACAGCATCACATTTTTATATTTTTCTGTTGGCTGAAACTACATTTTAGTACAGAAAGTGTTGCAATACTGTCATAAATCATGTGTCTTGCGGTGAAGAGAGGTCTAAGACAAATATTGATTGAACTTTCCTTATTTTTTTGTGACCAAGCAACAGTCATTAAAGTTCTGGTATTTATTTTTTATGGAATATATGGAATGATGTATAAATGCTTAAATCTGACAGATTTTTAAAAACTCAGCCTGTGCTTCTAATTGAATACATACTCTTTCACAGTGTAGCTGCATGCTTTTTTTTCCAAAAAAAAAGTTCCCCCTTGAAATACATAACTAATTTTGCATTAACTTTTCTTGTCCCAAGATCACAAATAAGAATAATGGTTTTCATAATTGCCAGCGGTAAAACAAAGTTTGTACACCAGTGCATTGATAGTTTACACAAATAGACATTTATTACATAGATTTCCAAGGCCTTTTTTCTTTTTCTCTGTGGGAGCTGTTTATGTCTCCACAGGAACACTTTCTTGCTATATCAAATTTGTTACTAGCACCACACAAACATTTATTACAGAAAATATAAGAAGTAAATAACTACAACTGCTATATTAAAATGGTGCCATTCAAAAATCCAAACCCCACTGGGACTGGCTAACAAAAGCATTCACCCAGTTTCATCCTCCAGCAAATGACTTTAATATTAGTTGCAGCTGCTCAGCTTTTCAGCATGCCTCTCTCTCGGCCTGATGTGTCCTTTAAGAGGCAAGGGCACATATAGCTGCACGTGTTCAGTTGCTCTACCTTTGTGCTGCGGTTCTTTACCCTGTAAAATGTCCTTCTCAGTACACAAAAGCAGCTGCTGAAGAAACCGCTTCAGACCAAGGGTGAGAGAACTGATGGCAGCACCACTAAGCAAACTCCAGTAGAAACGGAGCGCGCCAGACGGTGCAGGCACACCCCAGGAGCTTCTGTGAGAAACAAAAATATCAGCAGTATTACCTGTCATCAGAATCCCAGGTGAGATTGAAAAGCCACTAGAGACTTTCTGGCTGTAGATCTACGGACCTGCGTTACGCTTGACTCGAAAGGGTTCACCTTAAGATTATGGGATAGAGTATTTTACAGGCATGATACCAGCAGCTTTTTCTTTTCCCTTTGCCTCACCAGTGGTGGTGATGATGATTTTTTTTGCAGTAGCAACAAATTAATTTGAGGGGGGTTTTATCTTTACCTTTTGAAAGTTTCATTGCTCATTGTTAAGTTAATTAATTAAAAATTCCAATGCACACAGACTTCAGAAATGTCTATAGCTGGCTAAGTTATCCTTGCAATACATCAGTGCCTCCTGAAAGTGGTGGCAGGAAGCCAAACGGGAAAAAGCCTGATGCTTGCTACTTAATTTACAGACTTATATTTAAATATATTTTATTCTAATTATTTGTACTGAGAGATTTATCCTGGAAGAGCCCCAAAAGCTTCATGTGAAACATGCACAGTTATTTCTGTTAGTGCTCAGGCTTTATTTCAGGCAGGGTTGTTGTTTTTTTTTTTTGCATTACTCTAGCCATGCAGCGATCTGTAAAGGGAACCTACTCTGATACAGTTTGAAAAGTGCATTTTGTACTTGGCTCTCCCTTTGATCGAATTAATCTGGGCTTTTTTGTAGTTCTAAATGAGGCCTATGGGCTGACAATGTAGCTGTTTAAAGGGGATTTTAGGGGATAATAGCCAATGCAAATAGTGCCATGAGAATGGCAACTTGCTTTTGCACTTTCAATCACATAATAACAGCAAAGAAAGCTTTTAAAATGAATTGAAATTTTGTGGCATGCCATCTGGGATTATTTGGGGAAACAGTTCTGAATACTATGGTTGTGTAAAAGAATGGTACTATGGGGCACTCTTAAGCTGACATGTTTCAGATGGCACCCTTATGCTAACTGCTGCAAAGTTGGCTAGCATTTTTTTATTATTTTCTTTCTCCTGGATTATCTGCAAAAAATTCTCTTTGCTGGTATTTGGGCATGAAAAACTTTTCTATTGTTAAAGAATTCAATTCAACCCCCTTGCAGCTGCTGATCCCTTTATTGTTCCAAACGTTATGTATAAGCGTCTCAGATGAATGTAGCCAAGCCTTTTAGTGCCTTAATAGGTGTCTGTATAAAGGTCATTTATTCTGCAGTACTTGTTTTAACAAAAGTTTATACACAAACAACAACTACAGCTAAAACATTCACATTAATCAACGCTCCTCACAGTGTAAAATGCAGAGAGAAAAAGCCTAACTGGAGAAAGTATGTCCAAACATGAGAGCTCTTTCTGCATTTAACTGAGAAGCAGCACATATTTTAGACTTCATCGAAAGCTGCATGAAAAATCATTTCAAAGTTGTTCTGAGCAAGGATTGATGATTCCAGACTTTTCAGGACAAGCAGAGTTTTGATGAGGTCACTGAAAGGTTTAATACACAGGGATCAGTGGAAATGTGGAAAAATATGTATCTGAGTTCCCCTTTCCAATTAGTTTTGGAACTGAGCTTTAGGCTAGCCAGCACCTTGACATTTCAGTTGACATAGCTGCCTTCTTTTCTTTTCCTTTTCCTTTTGTCTTAGCTCCAACTGGCTGCCCTTATAAACACTCCTTGAGGAATTAGGGTGCTTGTCAGATATCTTAGATGAGAAGAACTGAGTACACTTCTCTGGCACGCAAGATTTTTCTTTTTATAGAAATATTAAAATGCCATCTGTAAGCTTTAGGAATATAGGTCATGTCCATGGAGAATTTAAATTTGAGGTTATGACAGATGTTGGGTGGTGAATTAAAAAAATTGTCTCCAAGTCTGTAAATCTAACTTGGTGCCATTGACTTCCCTGAAGTTTGTTCTGCTGACACACTTGTAACAAGATCAGATTCTGACTATCTAAGTTCTCAATGAGCTCAGCAGAATCCTTCAGTGATATGAGGGATGAAGCTTGTCAGGAAAATAATGTGTGAGCTACACCTGAGGACCAGGGCCAAAGCAGCCCAACTACTTGATCTCTGGTAGAATAAAATGTAGACCAAGCTGTGCTTCCTTGTCTGCTACTCAGTATTTTTTATCATTCTTGACAATAATAGATCACGCCTGATCTCTAAATGTTGTGTGATTTTTAAATATGTAACAAGGAAGCTATTACTACTGCTGCTTCTCTGGGCATTACTCCCCAAGCCTCTGTCGAGCTGCAGACGCGGATTGCCATTGCTCTCTACAAAAAACTTAAGAATCAATTGTTGCAGCAGAGGTCTGGGGAAAATTGCTATGTATTCCACTGTGTCACCATTTGATCCACAGCTATGGGCTCTGCCAAACAGGTGAGAACATTGTTCTGCTGAGGACTGCAATGCAAACACCCTGTCTCTCCAGTCTCAGATTCTTAGTGGGCACAGCTCAGTGGCTCTGAAATGTTACCTGTGAGACAGAGGCAGGCTGCCTGCGGCTGCCTCATGCAGGGCTTCACAGACTACAGTCACTTCCACTGCAGCCACAGGCAAATAGGTGGAAAGTACAGCGGTTTGAAAGTTGATGTACTGTGGTGCCTCACAGCTGACCCTGTTAATCTCATGGGCAGCCACACGCTGCTCTAGCTGTAGCTTCCAGGTGGTCTTCAAAACTAGCCACATGTATAATGTGTTGTAATAATCCCATTCGGCAGCAGTGTGGGCACAGCTATCTGTGGCTCGGTCCTCATCCAAGGGAAATGACTGCAATTTTGCCAGAGAGGATGAGGTAGCCAATACACTCAACTAGTGAGATGACTGGTCAAAATCCCACATCAGAAAATGCAAGTCCTTGTTTTGGCAGGTAAATACTACTGCTATAAATACTCTAAATATTTAATAGCACCAGTATAGTGATTCTATGGGAGAGGTACAGAGTAGCCATGGTGTGGCGCTGCAGAATGCAATAGGAGAACAGCAGGAGGACTTGGGGAATTCCTTACCAGCAGTGGGGGTAAAAAGGTTTCCTCCTTCTGGTAAATCTAACCTTACTGAGACTGAGAAAACATAAGGGACTAATAAAACCACAACCCAACAGAGCATGATGCCAATCAGGGAGGCATGTTTCCTTACCAGAAACAGAATTTCTCAGCTTCTGCTGAGCTCATACCACCTTGAAATGTGTGATCTAGTAGGCAACATCCATTACAGAAGCAAGATACCACTAATTAGCTGCTAGGTGGTATTTCGCTGCACTAAAAAGTAGTGTCTCCTGGTCAGCATACCTGCTGCTGTGTGCAGGAACTCAGGGAAAGCAGCACCTGGTGCCATATTCACGAAGACATTCTAGACAAGGTTGTTTTGCCCCAGCACAGGAGGTATGGCTGTGGGTTTTATAGGAAAAGGGCTGTTATAGCAGTTTGTGCCACATCACCTGAGGTTGATCTGTGCCAAACTGCAAATATAGATACAGAAACTCAAAGCAAAGGACAAACTTCTCAAGATGTGCATAACAGATGAAATCATGGGATATTTAGGGTCTCCATAAAGAATTTACATACAGCTGTTACTTAACTTAGACTCTAGAATCATAGAATCATAGAATCATAGAATGGTCTGGGTTGGAAGGGACCCCATGGATCATAGAGCTCCAACCCCCCTGCCACAGGCAGGGCCACCAACCTCCAGGTCTGGATCTACACAAGGTTGCCCAGGGCCCCATCCAACCTGGCCTTG
>VZTU01015146.1:35837-86434 GCA_013400835.1 Zapornia atra
TCTCATCCACCACAATCCCCAAGTCCTTCTCAGCAGGGCTACTCTCAAGAAGCTCTTCTCCCAGTCTGTATCTGTGTCTGGGATTCTTCCGACCCAAGTGCAGCACCTTACACGTGGCAGTGTTGAACCTCATTAGGTTCACCCGGGCCCTTTTCTAGTTTAAAACTAGAAGAGGGCTTTTAATAACATCTGTGTGTATCATGCCAAGGAAAGACATTCACAGAGAAAGAGAGGCATGCGCACCACCAAGAAGCAGGAATCCTTCCTGCATCCAGCATTCTGGCTATAGCGCAGCAGGAGAGTGGTGAGGGGAACTGCTACTGCTTCACAAAGCAGCTGAAGCTTCTACTGCTGGCACTGTGGGAGCAGTAGCTGTGCCTGGAAACAAATGGATCCACCAGCAATGGTCCACCAGGGAATCTGGATCCTGAAAACCTTACCCTCCCCCTGGCCCTCCCTGTTCTCTCCCCTGGCTCATGTTATAAAACCATTTCAATTCTAATGGAAAGGACTGATCCTCCTATCAGTAGTATGTCTCATGCAAGAGATCAGGAGCTACCCTCACATCAATGGTGCTGTTTTGTTGTAAAAAGAGACTGTGCTCTGTCTGTTTATATTTGAGTTTAGTCCTTTTCAATTCATTAAGACTAATATAATAATAGTGAAGCTGAAATCTGTTAATTGAAATCTGACCCTGGTGTTTTAGGTTGACATGTCATGCCATTTTCAAAATGTTATTCATCTGTCTCAAGTCAGGTAATTGCCTGATCAACACTGGCAACTAGATTCATTGCTTTGGATAGCTTAATTAATATAAGAGCACTCACTAAATATCTTTGTGCCTCATTTGATTTTTCTGAAAAAGGTAAAATGTTTGTAGGCCCATACCAGGCCCGACTTCATAAAACGACGTGTCAGTCAAATCTCTAAGTGGCTTTTACAATGCTTCTGCAGCCAAGCCTTTACCTGGGCTAAATGATTAATATCCTTTCACCTTGCTCCTCAGGTTGCAAACCTGATCTCATCAAACTCAAAGCATCACTTTTCAGTGTGGTTTTTTCCTGCTTTTCCTGTAAACCCATTGACTCAATTTCTACAATATCTTCAAAGTCCAAGTACATACAAAGTAGGTGCTTTCCTCAAATTAATTTTTAATATTGCATGATGCAAAAGGTGTAAGTGCAAAATGCATCTCTCTTATCCCTGAGCAACACTGACACACCTTCAACTTGCCTCATCACTAAAGCACCTGTAAGTGGCTTTATAGCAACAACAACAAAATGTTGACGTTTAAGATCATACTCCGAAATAATGATTCTGACTTAAAGGCAGGAGTGATCTTTGGCAAAAACCTGACATGGATCATGAGGAAGACTGATCATCTGATCAAAAGTTTAGAATAAGTAAGGCTAATGACACCACTAAATGCTCAGCAACACAAATTTACTGATTGGTGGCAGGCAACTTCTTAATTTGCCGGAGGATATGTTTTTAACAAAGTTGCAGTCTTGTGTATCGACTCACCCAATATTATTAATCTTTGAGAACGCTGTATTCTTCCTGATGCAGCAAAGCTAGTAATTATAATATATAAAAATAGCTAAATTCCTAGGATGCATATAATTATTTTGTCACTCACAAGTCAATTATTTTAGTTCAGTGAGAACTATGCATTTTGTCCTTAATACAGCACTTGCATAATTCTTTTATTTAAAAAACCCCAACAACCCCAAGCCCCGTGGTAGTCAAATGGGGTGAGAACTGTTATGCAAAAGACTAACACTGAGTTGTTGGCAGTGTATTGGAGGGAGTTGGCAGGCTGTGTAGGATCTGCAGAAGCATTAGGATTTAATATTTTCATTGGTTTAATCTCCAGATTCCCTGATTAGATGTGTAGAGAAAGTATGATTGTAGCTGTTTCGTAAACACGTAGTAATACATTGTTCCTGCACTGATGAGTATGAAAATCTGCTAACATTGCTCAGGGTATTTGAGTGTGTTTTCTCAGCAAACAGTCCACAGGTACTCTCCATGGGAGATGTTACAACTTGGGTAGAAGTTTTTGTTCTTTTTTTTTTTTTTTCTATTCTCCAGTTCCATGTGAAATGTTTATTTTGCTGTCAATAAAAGTGGCATAAGAACAGTTCCTTAGGTGAAGACATCTAGGACAGATTCTAAGATCTCAGCATGGAATTGCCACAGGCCAGTTTGGAGAGACCGTAGGCTGCTGTTAACCTTTTGTTGGTGTGTGGCAGAAAGAAAGTTAACCTCTCAAAAAAGAGGCAAATCATAAACAAATACAGTGAGACATTTCCTGTCTCCCACCTCAGCCCCTTATCAGTGCAAGAGCTACATGAGGGCCCTACACTCAGTCTTGCATGGGGGGTGAATAGGATCTCAGGGTAAGTGAGATGGTAGGGTCTGTCTGTGCCATAGGGACTTTAAGGAGCAAACTACTCTCTTAGAAACTGCTCTGACTTGTCATTGCAACCCTTGTGGCAGATCTGGAGGGCACAACAGGGCTGTAGAGTCCTCTTTACCTCCTGACATTTTATGCTATGCTTTTCCATGATGTGATGTGGCTGGAACCCCCTGCACACGCTTTGGTGTAGGAATGCCACATTCCTTTGTGATTTAGCCCATGCTGGAGCCTTATAAACTAGAGTATATTCACTGTAAAAGCAGTAAAAATAAAAGTGGTTACATCATTTCTCTTTCACCATTCTGTAACAACGTTCAGTCTTTTTATTGTCTGGTATCATCATCCAGAGCTGTGAAACAGGCTGAATCACAGCAAAGAAAATCTTGTTTGAAGTCTGGGTTACCTTGCATTTGGGTGAATCTGACCCATTCTGCATTTCAGATAGAAATGACTGGCACAGGCAATTTCCCCTGTGTAAATCATTACGCAGCTGGGGTGAAGAGCCCCGTAGCACTGTGAGGCTTAGGTCTTATTCTGAGTAATCATGGACTGCCAGACTAACTTGCTTCTGCAGATTTGAATATCTAGGCTGATCCTGTCCCTTGATTCCTTTCCTGGCATCACAGTGATGCACATCTAAGAGTCAGTGCTGCGTTGAGGAGATGTGGTAATGTCCTTTGGTCGAGAGACCATTCCTCTGAGGGAAGGAGGGCAAGCAGGTCACAGAGAGAGCACTGGAGCCCGTACATGACATGAACTGGGAACTGGAGGTTTTTTTGAACTCTCATTTACCTTGGAAGAGGAATTGTTTTTTAATGTGCCAAAGGCTGAATTAATTATTGAACTTGAAAAGGAGGCTACCAATCACTAGACAAGTGAAGACAAGACTATTCTGTGACCTTGAATGACTACAGGGTTTGCTGCCAGTTCAATTTAGCATTCAATTTGTTGCTGATGTTGCTTCTTTTCAGAAATATTGGAGTCATGCAGTAGAAAACACAGGGTACATACCGAAACATTGCTTCTTAGGTCAGCAAGAGTTTAGATGGCTGTTACTAATTTAACACTTTGCTAAATACACTGTGGAACAGGGTCATGAGAGTTGGCTTCCTCATTAGGAGCTGAACTTGGAAAGCCTCAGTTCTCAAACCACCCATCTTTGCTCTGGAAGGTAATTATAGTAGCTGATTACAGTAGCAGTCTTTATCTCCTGTGGGGACAGCCAGGCGGGGAGTAGAGGAGCTTGTGGTTATACTGAAAAGCAAGCAGATCCATTTGCTGCTTAGTTTGTTTTTCTGTAGAGCTTACCTCCTCATTTAGCAGCTCCTCACAAGAAAGCTCATGTGGAAGCACAGACCACTGCCATGACAGTAGGAGTGGCACAGTGCAGCTTCACTCTCTTACTGTTCTGGTCAAAGTCATCTTACTTCTTCGCAGGAAGGGAGCAATGAAACCGCTATCACAGTGTTGGTTTGTTCTTAAACAGCTTTCATTTAACTTGCTGTTGTCCTGAAGGTTAGTATTTCATTTCCAGGTCTCATCTTACAGCGATGTAAATGGAAAAGCTTTTGTGACTAAATTACAGGATGTCTTTCAGTGCTTTACTGGATGTATTGCTTACTACACTTGCTGATGTCAGGAATGATGAAACACTCTCTGGACATGCAATAGGCACCGGTGTGCATAGATTTGTTGAAACTGTTGTTAGACCTCAGCTGCATCTGGACCTCAGCAGATACAGATCTCTGCTTCCAGAAAGACTAAGGATCAGGTTTTGTCTTGCATTTGGTTCTTTATACCCAAGTGAATTAGTTACATGTGGAGATAGATGGGGGGCATATTAATTTAGGATGAGTTCTTGGGTCTTCTGAAAATGTAGAGCTGTAAAGATGCTGCGAGAGTTTGACACCCTTGTTACCAACACCCTTGTTACCAACAGGTGTCAGTGTATTTTTATTGTTTGGGGTCTGCTCCTGTTCTGCTTGGCTAGACACCTTTGCTCCAGATGAGTAACACCCTGCGCACACAGAGGCACACACAGCTTTAACGTCTCCCACCCAGAAGAACTGTCACAGAGAAGTATCTCTTTTACCTGATCTCATGGTAAGGAAAGCTATTAGAATATTTCATATCCCAGATTGCTAAATTAAACAAAGCTCATCTAGTGATACAGTATTAGATAATGATAGTGCCTGGGAAGCGAAAGGAAGAATATAAACCACTGAAGTCTAGCTGATGGCAAGGGAACTTGCAGTACAGGCAGTTACCCTCTTCTTAAATAAGGGCTGGGCTCCTTGTCCTGCTCTGGCAGGAAGGGTAGACTAGATGATCTTTCTAGGTCCCTTCCAACTCCTAATGTTCCATGACTCTCTGATTGTCTATAGTTATTGGCTTGATCCTTCAAAGGAAAATGGTAAGTGCTTTACTTTTTAGATGTTTATGGAAAAACCACTTCATCCCTATTTTCTGTACAGCAATATGTAAATATCTAACTTTTTATTTTATTGATAGTGACAACAAATAACTGTTTAAGTCAAATGAATATGATACATGTAATGGGACTAAGATTTTCTGGATCCCTTTCAAACATCAAAGTCAAAATATTTTAACAGTGACATTTAAACTTACTATCTTAATTCATAGTTAAGCCCATAAATACAGATTTATGAAGAATCTTCATATCTTCACAAATATTTGCCTTTTTGAGTCTTTACATGCCTCATACAAACAATGATTTGTAGCAAAAACCTGGTTTGGTATCCTCATTTCTAATAGAGTCGAGCAGGGGAGCTCCCATCTTAGCTGAGCAGAACAACTCAGAATTTCTATCTGTCCAGGGACCTGTGTATATCTGAGTGATCTGTATGTATCCAGCCCACAGTCACATCACTGAATTCAGTTAAAGTCACAAAACACAATAGGAGGACATCTCCATTTCACATATTTCACATATGCAACAGCAAAGGCATTCCTGTTTTATCTTTCTTCTCTTCAGGGAAAAAATATCTTTCCTCTTACTTTGGCAGTGTATTGAGAGACTTTTTCCCATTCTTAATCCCATCTGTTATGGCCTAGCAGGCAATTAACAACCTTCTGTCTGGATCATTCAGGATACTATTAATTTTTCAAGTTTTATGACTGTCAATGGGTACCATTCTGGAAAAAAAACCCATGAGAACAGGTCCCTTTAAGATAGTCAAGACTGATTTTGGAAAATTCTAGGTTAGGGTAAATAAAAAGAAGTTTAACTGGGCATTCTGCATAAAGGCAATGCTTTGGAGGCACAATACCTTTGTTAACCTGGGCAGTGTGAAAGCTATATCTAAGAAATTCTGTGACTCCAAATAGATTATAATCTGTGAAAGGATGCATTTGGTACTAAGTCTTCCTTATTTATGCAGTTGTGTGACACAGGAATTCATCAGTTGTTCAAAAAATTAGAAGCTGAGCTCCCAAAGCCTTGTTTCAAAACTGTGATTTAAAAGATAATGGATTAGATTTGTGGATCTATTGAAGCTTTTCTTTGCCATTTTGAAAAGCATGCTTAAAACAACACAGTGCAAAGCAGAAAGGATGCCTGACTTCCCTCCAGAAGTGGATAACCACATGGCAGTAAGATGTCAGTCATTTACTTTAAATTGCCTTATTCAGGAAAGCTGTTGTATCTGTGCTCACTGCTGTGTATCAGTTACCAGCTGCAGTGTGCTGACTTGATGCCATATACAATGATTACGAGGGGGTAAAAAAGCACCTTACACTTAAATGCAGCAAAATAAGTAAATGCACTGCATCGTCCTCTGCTGCTTTGGCACCTTGAAAGAGAGAGGTAGACAGCATGTGGCATGTGTGTGCGAAGTAAACAGGCTAATATTCTCCAATTCAGTGCTACAGATCATTGTGAAAAAGCTGAACTTGACAGCAGAAGTTAATATAAAAAGATTTTTACCGCATTGTTTAGTGTAGATGTTTGTGAAGAAATATGGGAAATAAGCAGTTTTATGTCGCTGCTGAGGATGCAGAGCATATTTGCATTGTATGCACTAAAGAAACAATACAGCAGAAGTTACACCATGAGAGTATAACCCTCACTGCTGCTAAGATTAGCAAGAAATTAGTCATATAAATGTTGGCTCTGTGACACGCCTGCAAGTGTCTTACTGAGCATATATACTGGCAGCTATTGCTGTGTTACATTGCTGATAGAGAGAAACCCAGGGTTGAACTGGAGCCCGGTATCAGAGTTGCTCTGCCTTAGGTGAATATCATAAAGCTTATGTGGTGGGTCGACCCTGGCCAGCAATCGAGAACCCACCCAGCTTCTTGCTCACTCCCTGTTCCCCTGGGATGGGGAGAAAATAGGAAGAAAGTGAAAAGACTCATGGATTGAAATAAAAATTTAATAGGTGAAGCCAAAGCTGCATATCCAAGGAAAACTAAATAAGGCATTTATACACAACTTTTCACCCCTTGGAAAGCAGGGCCTCAGCATGTGTAATGGTGAGCTGGGAAGACAAATGCCATGAACACAAGCATCCTCCTTCCTTCTCCTTTCCTATAGATTTTATTGCTGAGCACATCATACAGAATATTGTTGTGGTCAGTTCAAGTCAGCTATTCTGGCTTTGTCTCCTCCCGATTTCATGCCTACCAGTTGTCTACTCCCTCGTGGGGGGAAAAGAGAAGACCTGGACACTGTTCAAGCACTGCTTAGCTATAGCCAAAATACTGGTGGCTTATCAGCACTGGTTTAGTCACAGACCCAAGATGCAGCACCATACAGGCTGCTGTGAAGAAAGATAACTCCACCTGAGCCAGACCCAGTAGAGCTCATCAAAAACAGGTGTAGGGCATGAAGGATTCATTAGAAATTTACCCCTTTCTGTTTGCTGCTTAAAGGAGTAGTGTTCTTTATAAGCAAAGACATGTTCCTCATCAATCTCTGTCAGTGTTCTCTGACAGAAAATGAGTGAAGGTTGTACGCTGGTTAGTTGTGGCAAGACGTTCAGTCTGCAGTCATCTGAATCCTTTCTGCAATATCAGATGTCACATCTCTTATTCTGAAGAATGGTAATTCCATAGGACACACTGAAGCAAATTGAGCAGGACTGCAGGTTCAACTTTAATAAAAAAAAAGATGGTAACTGTACTGCAATGTGTCATGCTTTTATCTGATGTATGAAAGTATATCAAATGCAATAACCTTAGTCTTATTCATGTCAGCAGAAGTTACCTATACAAAATTGCAAATGCCCAACAAAAGTAAAATGTACCAAAGTTACTTTAACAGTAGAAAGATTATTAGCATAGTATAAATTATTAGTGTTGATATAAAAGATGATAAAGTATAAGTTTTATGATTTAACACTGGGGGTTTTGTTTATTTTAGGATTCCAAATACTATCTAAATACTTGCACAGTCTATCAGGGAATATGCATTTCATGTCTATAGTGCCACAGCTGAGTGTAAATACAGAAGCAGCTTTGGTGTGATGAACTTTTTACCAAGAACTAGGTTTTAGATCACTTTGCTGAGAAATGAAATACAGTATTTTTAGCAATATGAGGCGAGGGACTGAATTTCTCTTAGAGCTGGCTGTCCCACCCAGAGCTTCCCTGGTGGCACAGTACTCACCATAGTCTTGCCTAGTTCCTATAGTTATCACTGGGCTTTCCAGGTATACATCCCCTTACGGTTTTGAAATGCATCCTCCAAATGGAAATGGAGCTTCAAGCTGGTTTAGATTGGTTTGTGAAGGAAATCAGGTGTATGCACCTGCTTGCCTACCAGTAGTCTGCAAATAACATTGACAATTTGCCAAGTTTTAGTTACAATTGACAAGGGTGTAGGGAGTTCTGAGGTAATGAAGTTTACATCTTACAAAAATCACCAGCTAAGCATGACAGGGATATAGTTACTGTGACACTAAAAGAACAGTGGCAGCTACCTGCCTTGCTTAGCCTGTTAGCTGGACAGTCAGTGCCAACAGGCAGGCTGATCCATATGATCTACTTATTGATAGTTCGGAGCTATTGGAAGTAGGTGAGTTCTTCCTGCCCAGGTGGCAGGAAAAGACACTGGAGTGAGCTGGGGCTTACTGTCCAACAGGAGAGCGACTGAGAGGAGCTTCTGCGGTGGAAGTGTTACTGCAAAGGATACGTAGAGCCAAGATTTGGGGTTGTTACTGCAGAATAGTAAAGGCATGCCGAAAAAATCTGCAGGAAGTCAAGGCTCATTAGTTTTGTTGTTCTGTTGTTCTCAGTAAGGCTGATTTATTCTTCCTTTCCTTCCTTCCTTTCCTTCCTTGTCTGAGTAGCTCTGTTCTCTACAGTCTGCCTGAACACCGGCTTCTATCCTATATCTGGGTCCTTCAGACTGCACACCTAACAAAACCCTCTGAAGATCTGTAAACCCTTTGACACTCTTTACAGTTTGGAGCATTTCTGAAACTATGGGGCATCTACCTTTGTCCTCCAATCATGTTTCCTGCATTTTTACTATAATTAGCACAGTAAGTGAAAAAATAGAGTACCTTTATTTCTCAAAACAGGAGAAACCATGGGTTTTGGGTGGTTTTTTTAGATTTTTCTTAATAACTAAAGCAGGACAAGAGTTTTCTAATAAAGAGGAAAGAGAAATGTATTTACCCAGCAATCATTTTCAAATATATTGTGCTTGTAATTTAAATAAGCAAGGATCATTAATTCGCCTAGCAAGTTTTTATTTACTTTTTATTGCTTAGCCTGAAATGTAAATGCAATATGAGAAATTTAGCTCATTATTTGGCATAGTTTTTAACTGGTTTATTTTCTTTAAGTATCTTTGATTACTTTGTGTAAAACTTGATTATTTCAACTGTTTTCCCTCTATTATTCTAATTTTGTAATCTTCTATTTTCTAATTTTCTCTATATTTCATAATTTTCTAACGTTAAATTCTAGATTAAATTAAAACATTATGTTGTACAAATGAAAAAGCAAGGAAAAATTACCTTGTAAACCAAACCAAAGTATTAAGAAAACATTTAAAAAATAATTCATGTCTGCTGTAGAAAATTTTATGGAGGAAAATCACTATCTTGAGAGAAATTATATATTTTGTTGTATTCATGTAGCTATTTATTTACACTAACCAGAAGAAATGTACTGCAACACATTTTTACTTGTCAAATTAACAGATATGTTTGTTTTGGTGTCCTGATACTCTCTAGCTTTCTTAAATACATAGATATTAATATAGCAAAAAAACCCAACCAACCCCCCTAAAAAAACCTGCACAATAATTTTTTAATAAAATCTCTAAACTTTTAAATTTACCTGGACAATGCTTAAAATTATCTTAAAAAGTTTGAATTAACTGTATCTTTGCTTACTATAAATAAATTATTCATACTATTACCCTGTATGTAAGTCAGACCGTTTGTAAGCCACCAGCTTGTGGGGAAAATGTATGAATAATGACTTTCTAAGGTAAAGTCCTGAAAAATGCATATGTAAATGCTACAGGACAGCATTGCCTCAGCCTCTCCCTAAAGGTTCCCACCACTGAAGTAATCAGTAAGATGCTTCAGAAATGCAGCATCATATTTGCAGCTTAGCCCAGGCACTGCTTTGGAAACGGAAAGATGTAACTCCAGTCAAGGAGTGGTGGCTGGGCCTGACTGCACGTGAGGGCCAGGCTTTGCATCAGCAGAAATTTTGCTGAAGTTGGGTGGAAAAGGAAAGCGGTTCCTGGCCTTTAACCCTGCTTGACCACAACAGCTGGCCCAAATTGCTGTTTGGTCACCACGTGACCAAGATATTTGCTGAACCACTCTTTGGAGATTTGCTTGCATTTGTTCCTAATAGCAATATATTTTCTGTCCTTTCAAGGTCTTGAAAATATGAAAGACATCCAATTTATTTCTGCATAGACTATTCCACGTCCTCCTGTGACTTTAATTAACATAGAAAGCAGGATTTAATGATTAATTTAAAATATATTGGTGAAAAAATAAGGAAACTACATAAGCGCCTTTTTTTAGGCCACAAAGTCATCTACACAGAACTTGTGGAAGGCCATAATTAGAACTGCCACAGAACACTTACTTTGATCTATTGTACGACCATCTGCTGCAGTAAACTAGAGAAGTTTCTGTGTGAAAAATGCACTGTAGAATGACACTAATTAGTAGCAGGACATCCACAGAAGGTGACCACTCTCAGACATACCCTGTTTCTCCTTCATTACGGGGGGGACATCCCTACCTTGCATGAAGTTTTCGGGAAAAGAGATGACTCTCTGAACTCACATTCTAGAAAACATTTTCTTTAGTTTCTCAAATTAGCTATTAAATTAATTGAAGCAAAAGTAAATTAATTTAATAGCTAATAAATTGATTAAAATGAATTGATTTATTAATTGATTAATAAATCGATAAAAATTCACGAGAAGACACAAGATGATGCTTCTCAAACAAGAAAGGTGATGACTGATGGTCCCTTGTCTGTTGTGTATTTCTAGCCCCTGACTTTGAAGAAGTTTCATATTTATAGTTAGGTCTGTCAGAGGCTGCTTCATAAAGCCAGGATCACCCTGCTGACAATAACCCGCATCTGTGTAAAACAGTGTCTCCTGAAACCAGAACTCTCTGGAAACTGGTAGTCAGAAGCTTTGGGCTCTGACAGATACCTCCCTCAAGGCACCATCCTGCAGAGCTAGGCTGTTCTACGTGCATTTGCCTTTGGGACCAGTGCAATACACTGAGTCCTGTTCTGCTGTATCCGTGTGCCAGCCTTGGACCACATCATGTAGAAAGCCTTGTCTGTCTCGTCCATTCAGTTTTGTTTGAAAAGCTCCCAGGTGATACCAAATGACAGCATTGTTTCTGGTCAGCAACCTGTTTATGTGCATTAATTTGAATATTCTTTTGTTTTTATTATGCTACTTTAAAAAGGCTGCAATCAGCTACCTTTACCAGGTAAAAATTATATGAAGCATCAATGTGAGAAAGCTGGATCAAAGGCAGTATGAAGTGACTGAGGAGAAATGCAAGGGGAAAAGCAATATATTAATTTAGAATGACAAAGCTATACCCTGAAATTAAGATTTTTTTAAGCTTTCAGGATAATAGCTTAATTAACCTGGAAGCATTGCTAGTGAGGCAGATGCATATGGTATAGTTCTAGTCACAGCACTGCGTGCATAAAACTTAGATCAGTGGCAGAGCCTACCTCACTTCGAGTCTCCAAAGCCTCCAGCAACAGCAACAACCTTTTCCTGCTTATATCTGCCATTTTTGAGTCTGAATGTTATTAGCAGTGCTGCACCTAAAAAATGCAGTGCCAGTGGTGCTCCTCCAAAGGCAATACAGCACCTGCAGTTCTCAAAGCAAGCAGAGTCCACCTACTAATTGAGAGAATGCCAAGGGCCATAGGACCTGAGTTATGCAGAGAAGAGTGATGTGAAACATGAAGGCTAGGTGCTGGGAAACGAACCACACTATGAACAGTCTATAATGAGAATTGCACTCGCACAAATACAAGCAGGAGAATTAATGTGATTTGAGAATTTACTGTTCCTTCTCCAGTGAGTTACTCCCCTTCATAATTCACTGACCATCAGCTCTTAGTCTATTACAGTGGCAAGTAAAATGGTTTATTTAAGCTTAAATGCAGTCTTGATAGATTAAACTGCCACCTGAATAGGTCGCAGCCTTAGGATTCTTTCCATCAGATGAGATATATTTTAAAGATTCATTTTCTTGCTGAAAGAAGGTAACAGTAATACTGTTTTTTGAACCTATTTATAATTGAGATGCTTTCTTTTGTATGTATCTTGCTTAATATAATTTCCTTGACAAGCCTTTTCATCTTGACTATTTTTAGAGTGTATAATCCTTTCATGGCTACAGATTGTTTCATGACAAACTGGCTACTGTGGTTTATTAATGTCAATAATCTGAAGAAACATATGTTTTGAAGCAGAGAGCTGCTCATTAAAAATGCACAATACACAAAACAAATTCACCAGAAAGCAAACAAAAAAAAAAGTTATTCACTTATGAAGAAATAAAATAAATCCTTCTCTAAAATAATCAAGTGTTTTTCAAAAGGAGGAAAACCACCAGCCAAGATGCAAGACGTACCAATTCGCCAGCCGAAAAGTGCTAGAGCTCACAAGATGTCATCACAACTTTTCTTGAGACTTGCATTTCTTTTCTTGATGGAACTGGAAGCTGGACTTCTCTCCTTTAATTTTGTTGCGGGTGTATTTGAGCTTAAAGAACAGGAGCTCTCTCTGAAGGGAAATCAATCTTGTAGTATGGAAAAGATAAAACATAAAAGAAGTGGAGAGAAAAGGAATAAAGCAACCTCCACTTCCAGTGGAGACTAGACAAGAAACAGCCATAAATTCCAGAGGAAAACTTGGATTTAACACTAAAGATTTCTATTTTCTTAGCAGTCAGAATATATACACCCTGAGAAGGTTTGCCAGAAGCAGTTGTGGTATTAGGGATTTTTAAGTATAGCTCAGATAGAGGTTAAAAGAAGTTAGACAAGATTTTAAACAAGAGGTTAGACAATTGTGAGAAATTATTTAGACATAGTTGATTCTGCTGAAAGAACTAGGTTGGTTAGGTGGCCTATTTGAGTATCAAATTCTTTGTTGAAAATACTTCCAGACAGACCTGTTCTGTCATTGTCCCCTTTCAGGGTAAGACTTAATGAGAGGCTCCTTCTCTCCAGATTTAGGACTGGCCCAGGAAATTGCCATGTCCCTAAACTTAAGGACATTTTTGTAAGATGTCTTTGGTGCAGTAGAGCTAAGCAAAATGGAATCCAGAATATGAAGCATTCCAAAGGTCTCTACTGTATTTAGCAAGAAGTATCTTTAATTTATACTGTATCATTTCTTTGAGAATTTGCTTTGTAGGAATGAAAATGTTCTCTGTCACCTATATTTCATTCCCCACAACAAACGTGTACGCTTGGTTTATTGAGAAATAGATTCAGTCATAATGTAGAACTTTTCATCATCATAACTTTGTTTCACTTTTCTGTTGCTATTGTTTTTGGAGAAATTAATTTGAGACCTTGGGGCCTGTTAGTTTCAGACTATCTACTTTTCTGAGCTTTTGGTGAATGAATGTGAGGAACCAAAAACTCTGTGAGATAAAGCTCCCATCCCTCATCCCTCTGAGGATATTTTTTGAGTAAGGGAAGATAAAAGCTACAGCATTTTGAACACTCGTTGACTTAAGTGACTTCCTCTTCTCTAGGCTGAGATTTGCTGTTTATCTGTTTACTCTTCCTGGGCAGATGGTCTGAGTGTACAGAGCAGCAGGGATTATTCCAGTTGTGGTAACACAGTTTTCATCTTTTCTTTGATGTTGCCAGCCATTTCATTTTAGAATGGTTCTTGCCACTCATGCATGATTTCTGGAAAATATAGCAGTGAGGTAGAATCTACTTTTCATGCATTTTTTATCCTACTCCCCCCACTCCCTGGCCTTGGTGTCTGCACAGCTCCATATATCTTCTCACTCCCTTCTCTGGTGGCACAATGCAGCTGCTTGTGGGTTTTTTTTTCTCCTCAAAGTGATTCCCAGAGGTGCTGTGACCATCGCTGGTGGGCTCGGCCTTGGGCAGCAATGACTCCGGCCTTGAATCGGATGATGTTTACTCTCTGGGGCCAGCAGAGAGCTTCTGGCTGCTTCTTTCTGCAGCCTCCCATTCTCTACCAGTACCCAGCTATGCAAAACTGTGACAGATGCAGACCTAAGATCTGACCCCCATCAAGGAGAAAGGGTCTGCAGATTTTAACGTCAAATATTAAACTTTGAAAATAATGAGACCTCAAGAAATACACATTTTCCTGCTTTCAGAAATTTTCCAAGTCATCCATTCCTAAACATAAGGTACACCACATAGTCTTGAAGAAAATGGCATCTGACAGCTTCAAAAAAATTGTGTAGGAGGGAAAAATATATAATTTTAATTGTCAAAGCACTGTATTTGAGTGCTTCAGGGTTTAACTGTGTCTACAGTACACAGATAATGAGTGCAGCAAAAAGACATCATTGCTCAGATATTTTAAATTTATTTTCATGCTTTGTTTTACTTAAAATTAAGCATTTGATCTCAACAAATATCTCACACTGAATCCATTACTTATATGTTGAAACTAAAAAATGAAAAACGCTTGTGCTTTGGGAGTATTCTCTGCAGTATTTTGTGAATGTGGGAATGTTCACAAAAATTTTGACTTTGAAGTGAAAAATGTTGGAGAAGATCTGATCAATCGATGTTTTGAACTTTTAAATAAATCTTCATATCATATTCTGGACTCCAAGAGCAATAATCATACTGGCAGGAGTCAGATCCAATAATATTGGACCCACCTAAGCAATGAAATATAATTGAAACGTGCAAATTGCAGATATTGGTATGAACTGCTTGCTTATGAACAACCTTCAGAGCAAAACTTGTTCATTTAATTATCCACTGGGTGACTGAATCACAAATATAATTGAGCAAACTGTAAGCTACTCTTCAACAACTCTTGAACAGAAAGATGCTTGATCCACCCAATTATTCACGAGGTATTTGTTCAGCTGTAATAGCAGTGATATCTGCCGTGGTTCCCTCTGGCAAATTATATCACTGCTAATATGATGACCCTGTGCCTGCTGAGTGTATTAATATAAAACTCCTAATAACATCTCCCAATGTCTGCAGAATGCTGAAGGAAAGGCTGGGAGTTAGGGTGCTGTGACTGCAATGGAGAGCTGCAGGCACGTTTGCAATGTCCACTGCTGCACAGCCTTTTTGTGCCCATGAACGTCGATGAAGTTTTGTATTCGGTGACAGATTATCAGGCCTTCCTACAGATTACAAAGGTTCTTCTTGCAATGTCTCCCTTCAAAAATAAACATATGTTTATGTTGTAAATTTAGCACATATATATTGGAAGTTCTTGTGCTTTTCACAGGTGACATATGAGAGATGAGTCCAATCTTTAAGACCCTCAGACCCAGATGCCATACACAGCGTACTTGCTTACAACTTGTAGGATGTTCCATTCGTGGTTCCTGCCTGTTCTAGGTCTGCTAGCAGGAGAAAATCTGATCAAACTCCAAATGACGGAGCTTAATGTAGGCTCTTCCAACTCTCTACTGGTTTCCATCACATCAGAAATGTACTTCATGCTTTCGTATTTCACTCTAATGGCATTGATTCTGGTTGATAAACGTTTAGAACACACAATCATATCATTTTCTTATCATTTGGAGATAACATACATCAACATGCTTCTCAGTACTTTGTTATCTTGTCTGGCATCATGGTCTGAAGCTTGATATTTTCATCTTTCATTGTTTGTGTCCTTTAATTCTCTAATTGTTTTCATCATGCCACCATCTGAATAAAAGTTGTATTCCCTTGAGGGGACAAGGAAGCTATTCATGTAGCAGCAGAAGAGATTACCAGTTCTCAGAAGTTAATTTCTGAATGTTACACGTTGTGCTGAGTGTGGGTGCCCAGGCCTTGTCAGCAGAGCAGTGGGACGGCGTCTGTGAGGAGAGGCTGGGGCTGCCCCGTGCTGGACACAGCCAGTTCCAACCGGCTCCAAACCAAAATGCTGCATTGCATTGAGAAGTACGGAAAAATGTTAAAGAAACAGCCCTGGGATGCCAAGGTGAGAGAAGAAGGAGGGAAGGAGGTGCTCCAGGTGCTGGAGCAGAGACTCCTCTGCAGCCTATGGCAGACTCTGGTGGAGCAGATATCCACGTTGCAGCCCATGGAGGACTACGGTTGGAGCAGGTGGATATTTCCTGAGAGGCTGCAATCCCTGGGAGGGACCTATGATAGAGATGGGAAAAAGTGTGAAGAGAAAGAGTTGGCAGAGGAGCTGTTCTGGACTGACCTCAAACCTCCATTCATCATCTGTTGTACTTGAAGCCAGGGATGGGTGGAAGAGTTGAGAACGAAGGAGTGAAGTTGGGCCTGGAAAAAAAGTGTGGGTGAGGGGAAGGTGTTGTTTTAACTTGTATTTCTTCCTTACTATTTTAATTTGCAATAAACAAAATTAATTTTCCACAAGTTAAGTGTGTTGTGTTTGTGGTGGCAATTGGGAAGTTACCTCCCTGTCCTTATCTTGATCCACAAGCTTTGTTTTCCCACCTCATCTTCTCCCCCCACCTGCTGAGGAGGAGTGTGAAAGCATCTGGGTGGGTGTCTGGCAGCCAGTCAAAGTCAACCCACTGTACACACAACATCATGAATTCAAAAGTGCTTTCAATTATCAAGATTTTTTCTTTAAGTAACACTGAAAGTAAATTTATTACTGCTATTTATGAAATATATATATATATATAAAATTTATGAAATATATATACATATAAAAAATCTAGGCTCTAGTTTGGTTTGGATGGATCTTTCATGTTTCCAAGCAGGTGGATACTTTCCACCATATTCTGCCTTTTCAGTTATCAGGCATCTTCAAGTTTATAATGCTCCTTGTGAAAGAACTGCAAGGCATCTGAAAACTGATTACTGAGTGAATCCTTCCTCAGTCCTGTTAAGTGACTATTTGAAGATGTGCCTTCAAAGAAAAAAGCACATGGCAAACAAGAAAATGCTTTTCCACTATAAAATATGTATTTTTCCCCATGGGAAGTTGCAACATGGTAACTTGTACTGGTGTATTCTACTGACAAGAAAATTTCCAAGTTGAAAATCCCCATATGATGTCATCAAAATCAAGAACTGTGAAGAAAGATTTACTACCTTGGTGCAGAGAAGAAAGCGGGAACATTCATTAATCCTGAATACTGGGTCTAGGCTGTTTTAAGAACTGCTATAGGGCTGATTCATGAGGTAGGTGGTCTGTTTTTTAATCTGTATGGGATTTAATTTTTTAATGTTTGTAATTCTTGATTTCTACTTCTGTTTCTCTTTTTAGATATCTTTTCTAATAAAGAAGGAAGGAATGGGAAAACAAAGAGATGCAGAACTGCCCTGTGAAAGACACATTTGGGAAGGGAGGAAGAGAAGTCTTGAACCTTCTGGAGGCATAAATATATATATAAGATGAATATGTACTTACACAGCAACCTCGTATGAAATACACCATCTAACAGTTAACCAGATATTCTCTTTATATAGTGGAAATCTTGATGAACTCACTGAACTCACATCTCTGAAACATCATACACATTTAAAAGAAAGATTATGCTACGGAGTTAGTGTAGTTAGAAATATGTAACTTTGTACAGGCCTCTGAAATGCTGTTTTTAACAGCAGTTTTCCAGACCTGTTATTCCACTGGTATATGTAGTATAATCCCAGGTATAAGTAATGCATCTATTGGACTTGGAACTTTTATTTCAAAGCCTTGTTGTCCTTTTGTATATAGATTTTTCATTAAAAAAAAATCCTACCCATCTAGCTGCTTTGCTTTTGTGCCAAGGCCATTTTATGCTGATAGAATTAAAGATGATACTGGATTCTCAGTGTGGTTTATTAATTAAAGGGCTGGAGGATATTTAATGAAAGACTTGCTAAATAAAAGAACTAATTGCTTGTATCCAGAAATACAAAGTTTACCGTAGATTGTATTGTGTAGTAGTATGCTGAGGCAAAGCTTACTGCCCAAAATGCAAGGTATTACTGAATTTTTCTTTCCCTTTGGATTTTGAAAAATGCTAAAGTTTGATAAAAACCTCTCAGTTGAGAAGGTGGAATACAGGGTCTTAATTATGAGCTTAGGAATAATGTATTCTGCTTTTCACTCAGCCTGACAAGTCCTTACTGTGTCACCAGTATTGGCTTTGTTCATGTTATACTGAATCCATTTATACCTTAAGGAAGAATTCTTACCTCTGGCAAACAGCTGTAAACATATCATCCTTCTGAAGCTAACGAAACTAGTTTGTAACTTTCCAAGCCAAGACATTTATTTTGGGATTTACCCCTGCAAGTGGTTTTAAAGCTCCATAAACAGGTCAGCCAATGGATATTCTTAAAAAAAAAATTCAAAATTGCTTTTCTTTTGGAAGAGAGTATATTCTAAGCAAATAGGGGTTTCTACTTTTTAAATTTTTTTTTAAATTGAACAAAGCTGTTTGAAGGATAATGTTCTTGAAGAAGAATTTGGGGAATCATTGAGGAGGTCCCACCCCACCTTTCTGGGACTGAATAGTAACAAAGAATCTACTTGGTTGCTCAGGTTTGGGAACAGGTTGGACTCTTGAGAGGCATCATACTCCCTAGATCTGTAATGCTTACCATCAACACCAGTAAAAGTGATAGCTTGTGTCAAAACAGTCAACTGATGTTGTAACTATACCTTTTGTGGTGTCATATACATAACCAGGATGACATGTGCTTGCTGCTGCATGAACTGCAGGCAGATATTGTCTGTACACATTTCTGGAAAGTAATTGTAATGAATACAGATCTTTATTGGCACTTAATAGTCCCTGCTGTTTCCCTATTGCCCCTTTTTTCTGTGTTAATTCAGGAATGCATCATACAGCCCTGTGTTGCTAAAGCCCACAGGATACCAAATATCTTCACTGTGCTGACATCAGTTACAGATGTGTTCTCTAAAGCTATCAGCCCCCTCTGTTTTAAAAAAAAAAGATGTTCCACAATGCAAGAGCAAATGGAACTTAATGATGGGAATGTCTCATATGCTTTAAACAAATTAAAGGAATTTATCTTCATACTCAGGATATGGGATAGCAATGTGGATAGTGTGCAGGATTCATTTCTGTACATCTGTTGCAGTGGTGCCTTTTAAAAGGATGCTGACATTTTTGAGAAATTAAAAATAATACAGTCCAAGACAGAGAGACCTGAAGCTTTATGAAACCTTTCTTACCTGGATGTTGATTAGGAGCCATCCGAGACAAGGACCCCAACTGTGAAATGGGTATTATAATACACCACATGATAAACACCTTTAGGAGCTGCATGCTTTACAGAAATCCAGCAGCAAATCAGGAAACAGTCTTCAAAGAATCATGTGTGATTCTCATAAAAATACATGATGATTTTATACATATGGCTGGCTCCAATTCAGCTGGGAAGCTAAATGCAAAAAATAAACATAAACTCCACCAGGATTCAGCATAAGAACACTCTGCATTTAAAGAACCTGAAGGGAGTTATAATTTCATCTGTCTTTCAAAATATTACCATTCCACTTGCACAGAAGAAAAGGACAGAGCTTTCCAATATTTCTCTATGCTTCTTTTTCAAACAGCTTTTTGAGAACAGCATATCTACCTTTTTCCAGTCTTAAAAAATTAGTCAGAAATATCTACAGATAGTCCTAAGATGTGAGGTGCTAGCAACTCTCAAGACTGTTGCTAAGGATAGCCCTTTTGGAATTTTCACAGATAAAATCAGTAAAGTAAAACGCTTTTCAGTAAGAAGTACTAGGAACAGCCTTTAAAGAATAAAATTTAAAACATGCTAAAGGCATTTTCCTAGATGATAGCAGCAGCCATGGAATACATCAAGACCTGGTTCCAGGCAATGCCAAGTTTAAGAGTTTATGCCCCATAAATTTCAAATTATGCTTAACTTCATAGTCTTGATTCATTGACTCAAATGTAAAATGTCCTTTTGGCTCCCACCACAGAATGAGTTTGACTCCTGCAGTGGATATGCACAAAAATGTGGCCAGCTGGCCTGGAGTCATGTTGTGTCTAGTATTGTCTGAGCCCTGCACATTGCACATTGTAGTAGGGGAAAAGAGGCTGCTTGTAGGCAGAAACAATCAGTGGATTGTCTCAAACTCCAGGCCCTTTCTTGCAGAATGGAAAACATTTTTGATGCTGATTACATTCAGAAAGCATGGAAGGAACTCTGCACCTCGTACGCTGGACTATGAGTAATTAGGAGAGATATTTTAATAGATGAAAGCAATAAACCAGAAGTTAACATGGAAGCATATTACAAGTGAACATGCAGAATACTTTCTGGGTACCTCCCAGGACTAATCTTGTCTCTTTCTGCTTGTCTCAAGGGTTGTCTGGATTCCAGGTTCTTCCCTCTACTGAAACAATTGGCAGGAGCCATCCAGACCATCCCTAGTCTCCCAGTTTGGTTCCTCCACTGTCCTTGTACAGATCAGGCCAGCAGGGAGGTCTGTGGTAATATCGTCTCAATAAAACCCTCATGCTGTAGTTATATATAAATAAAGCAGGTTCTAGGAAAACAGAACAACTTTTACCAGCTCAACTGAAACTGTTGGAAAAAAAAATCAGATGTTTTGGATGTTTAAATTCTCCTTTAGATGTGAAATACAAAACTAGTAGAAAATTTGCAGACATTTGTTCAAAATCAAAGGAAATTACTTGTCCCTATGCTTTAGAGACTCATTTTTAGGATGTCACAACCACTGCTTCTGCTTCTTGCTGCTTCTGTTTACTGCTATGATGTAGCTTACATCTGAAATAGTCCTAACATGACCTGTTTATGATCTAGATTAAATTTGGAGAGATTATGTAGGATTCAAATGGCACGTTTATGTTGTACTAATTCTTTGTACCGTGTAAACTTAATCACATATTAACATTTGTTTGAAAACCTCAAGAGACTCTTAAAACAGCCACAGAGGGGCAGCAGACATTTACACTCAAATGATATGATGCTTGTACACTTTTCTCACCGGTTCTGTTTTCTGTTTAATGAAAAAAACACCCCAGCCACCCTGGGCAGTTGTCAAGCTAGGCTTTGCTCTTGAGAAGGACAATCTCTTCCTCACTTCCTTCCTGACAAAGTCATTAAAATTATAGGGGGGAAATGCAGCTTTTGCCTGCTTACATGCAAAAACCTTTATCAAGTTTTTGATTTAATTTGTATTTTTTCTAGCCATCTTTTTCAAGGAGGTCTGGTGCCTGATATTGAAGTCCAAGCCTATTATATTACCCCTATAGCTTTTGATTTTCAGAGATAATGTTAAAAGAACACACAAAATGTACTTATCCTCACTGGCAGATAAATAGCTGACTTTTGTTGTTTTTACACCATAGATATCAAACAAAAGCTCTGAAAACTCCGTGAACAAGTAATTTCCTGTATAGCTGTTGTGGTTTTGTGTGGCTGGGTTCTGGTGGAGAAGGGGGGCTGCAGGGGTGGCTTCTGCAAGAGGCAGCCAGAAGCTCTCTGCAGGCCCCAGAGAGCAAACACCAGCTGGCTCAAGGCTGGAGTCACTGCTGACCAAGGCCGAGCCCATCAGCCATGGTCACAGAACCTCTGAGAATCACATTTAGGAGAAAAAAAATGCTAGTGGCTGCTTTTTGCCACCAGAGAAGAGAGTGAGAAGATATAAGAAACTGTGCAGACACCAAGGCCAGTGAAGAAGGAGGGGGAGGTGGAGAGAAAGATGTCCCTGCAGCCTGTGGAGAAGACCATGGTGGAGCAGGTTGTTCCCCTGCAGCCCCTGGAAGATGACAGGGAGCAGAGACCCCACCTGCAACCCATGGAAAGGCCTCATGCTGTAGCAGGTAGAGACATATGGAAGACACTGTGACCCGCACTGGAGCAAACCCTCACTGGGGCAGTTGGTGAAGAGCTAAAGCCCCATGGGAAAGGACTCAGTCTGGAGAAGTTCATGGAGGACTGTCTCCTGTGGCTGAGACTCCACGCTGGAGCAGGGGAAGAGTGTGAGGAATTCCCCACCCACTCAGAAGGAAAACAACTCATGAGGAACTGACCAAAACCCCCATCCCCATCTCCCTCTGTGACATCTCAGTGGGAAAAAGGGAGAGAAGTCCTGAATAAAGTTGAGTCTGCTAAGAAGGAGGGGGGTGAGGAGGTGTTTTAAGATCTGGTTTTACTTCTCATTATACTATTCTGAACTCACTCTGTCTGTGTGTTTGTGTGTAGTATAATAAATTAGATGGTTTTATTTTTTTATTCCATGCTGAGTCTCTTTTGCCCGTGATGCTAATTGCAGAATGATCTCTCCCTGTCCTTATCTTGACTCCTAAGCCTCTCGGTATGTATCTTCTCCCCTGTCCAGCTGAAAAGTGGAGTGATGGCATGATTTTGGTGGGCATTTGGTCTCCAGCCAGGGTCAAACTACCACAACAGCAGATCTTTTTTACTACTGATAAGAGGTAAATATTGAATGTCAGTTCCCGTATGAGCCTTCTATAGTGGAGGAGAACCATAAAACACATTTGCAAACATTTTTCCCTATTTGTTGATTTTTTAAGAGAGAAAGTTGAAGATATTTGGGTAAAAATTTTGCATACAGATGTATGTAAAATTTAATTTTTATTATGTGTTTTCGATCATTGACATTGGGATTTCTGTGTTCTACTGTAGGAACGATTGTTGGTAATAGCGGGCACGCAACTAAGAGGTGATTATTTTACAGAATTTCAGATCATTATGACTCCATTTAAAAACAGTATCTTGTGTAGACTCACATCTGTAACTATCAGTAGTCTAACATGAGTAATATATTGTTATAAGCTTGAAGTAATGTACAAACATAAGTATCTTTTCCTGAAACAGGCCTACTGAAAATAGCTGATATGCAAAGTTTCATTTCCTGCATGTGATTTATTGCGATGTTTGTGTTGCAGTTAGGGACCTTTAAATAAAGGCACCCTAGATTTTTACTCTTTCATTTTCAGCAATTGAATTTTTCCAGAATGTGACTATATGAGCTGAAAATTCTTATGTTTGTTCACTCAGCTGTGAACATTTCTCCAAAGTTAAAAGGAAATCCGTTCGGTTCATTTTTAATCATCTGAATATTGTGAGAACCCTGTGGTTTTCACACTTTCAGAAAATTGCTTAGTTGTTATTTCTTCTTGGATAACTCAGAAATCTGTTGAATGCAATGCTTCAAACTTGGCATGAACAAAATTAGTAAGTTGAAATATGAGTTTTACTAAATTTAAATTGAAATGGCAAAAAACCTCAAGCTCTGTGTAGACAAGCTCTACATATATCACACTCCACATACTCAGTATGTAATTGTCTCCTAATGTCTTCACGTTTTGATTCTGCAGGCACTGATACCTGCCTATCGATGCAAGACACAGTCATTACTGTGCACAAAGAGGCAAATAAGAATCTTATTACTGTGTCTTGAGCAGCTAGGTTAACAAAGTTCACGCAGGAGGCACTGCTCTTCTCTTAGCCTTGTTACAGCAATAAACTTGTGCTGCAGGTATTTCCCCAGTCCAGTGGATTAAACTGTCCCTGTCTATGTGCTACCCATATAGACTCTTTAAACTTGAAGAAAAATAGAGTGTTACTCCTTTTTAAGGAAGATTTTCACTCTGCTTAGCCCTGAGAATGCTGCTAAAGCTGCTAATAGGAAGAAAAGATTCATTTTCCAATATAAAAGTGTTGGCTTCACTGAAGGTACAACTTGTCTTCATCTTCTTTCCTGTTTCTAATGATTTGCAAAAAAAAGGCTGTTAGTCTCTAAATTGTACAGCAAATGAAAAGGTGAAAAAATTAAGTGATGCCTTTCCTATGACCTACTTCAGAAGGTTTGGTTTATGGTTTATCTTTAATGAAGTAGTCAGTTCAGATGAATTTGAGTTAACTTTCTTTCAGGCAGCTCAGCTACTGTGACCAAAGAGCAGTAACCTACACCAGCCGTGCTCACGTGAGAGTGACAACACTCACAGCTCCAAAGAGTGATTTGATTAGCAGCTCAAAATCTTAGCAGTTGGACTGAAGTAGCCCTGGACTGAACTAGCCTCAGTACCTGTATCTGCATAGACTTCCTATGCACCTGTTCCTCTACAGTAGATCCATGTAATGATTTCCCATGCTCTACTGCTTCTTAACTCATGTTGTGACACTTCTTTTTGGGTTCCTACAGTAAACCAGACTAGAATCATAGAATCATATAATTGTTTTGTTTGGAAAGGAACTTTAAGATCATCAAGTCCAGCTGTTAACCTAGCACTGCCAAGTCCACCACTCTACCTTGTCCATAAGTGCCACATCTATACGTCTTTCAAATACCTCCAGGGGTGGTGACTCAACCACTTCCCTGGGCCGCCTGTTCCAGTGCCTTTAGATTCATGGCTTGAATAGATATTCTTCTTGTAAAGCATATTTCAGTTGCAGCAATGAACTGGTCTGGTTTTACATTCAGCCTTACAAACAGTGGGTCAGCACAAGGCCGAGGCTGCAGTAAATAAATGTCTAATGCTGGTCAAGAGAATTCCTAAAGCTTCACTGCTACCAAGAAAAAGGTGCCTGGGGTCACACCCTAAATGAGCATTAGGAACAGTCAAAAGCTTCAGCCAAATCCCATCGAGGTTATGGCACTAATGGACACATGAACAATGTATAAACTGACGTATAAAGCTGCAGCAAATCACGCTTGTGACAGCTGCTTTACAATGAAGTGAGCCGTGCATCTGAAATCATGAGAAATAAACAGGCTGTGTATTGAAAGGCATACAATTAAAATGTGACAAAATTGCCTCTGATTCATCCAAGGGTAAATTTGTCACTGCTAGAGCAGGGCCATATTGTTTCTAGAGGTTCAGTCGTGTTGGTGGATTTAAAAAACTTGGAAAGCTTAAAATACTAGTTAACCTATCCATGTATCCCTGGCTTCTGCTGGATCTATGGATGCTGCATTCACTGTAGAAATACTAAGCTACTGGTAAGGTAGCTAGCCCAGGTACTTCCAGTGATCTGGGCAATCAGCCAGTGATTCTGTGAAAGCTACTTACTTACATACTTACATACTGCTGTCTTCCCCGACACATACTTATCCAGCAATTTCAGCTATTCTTGTTAATACCTGCAGCAGCATCAAGTGAAGGGAAAAAGTAGATTACAGCTAGAAGTAAACAGGTGAGAAGAAGCCCTCAGAAGTGGAAGGATGGGAGCAAATGCTATAAAAATTAATGCAAAAAGTACATGCAGCTCCACCCAGTATGATGCATTAATACTCACTTGAAGGACTTCCACCAAAGAAATTCAGCCAAAAGTATTTTGGGTGACTTCTATGCACCAATAGTCAGGATTACCAGAACCAGAATTGAGGTTTGCAGTGACAGAAAAGAAATATAAAAAAGAAAAAAAAGAAGTGGTATTAGAGTGTCTCACCAGCCTAGAAATTTTTCTGGTAAGAACAGGACCACCTTTCCCTGTACTCTTCCTGAGCAGGGCACACAAGGGGGTGCACTGGGGTGTGGGTGCCTGCTGAACCAGGAGTGGTGAGCACTGCGCTGTTGTAGATGATGTACGTTTGTTCCTGAACCACTTGCAAAATCCTTCCAATTAATATATAGATGTTTACAAATGGCTTGGATGAGCGGATTTTATTCTACCTTGTTAATTACCTACTCAAACATTTGCAGTTAATTGTTTCATAGTTATGAAATACAAGTTTCTTCGTTACAGTGCCTGTGCCCCAAGATAATTGTAGCTGTCTACTTTTATGTTAGAGTATCAATTGCAGAACAAACTTGTTTGCCTGTAACAATATCTTAGGAAGAGCAGCAATTTCTCAAACACTGCAATGAGCAAAACTCCCTTTCCATAAATGCTAAGAAACAGTTAATAACAAGGGGCACTAAAAGCATCACAAAATCCAAATGTTTGGAATTCAGATGAAGGCTCATGAATACTGCTTTACTAAATGCCGTGCCACATTTATGACTTCAGGGCAAAATATATGAACACCAAACAATGTGAACATATTAATTAATGCTAATTACATCTCTGCAGTACAGATGGGCTCTATTCTCTTGACATGAGTGTGTAATAATTTTGGCAGAAATGTCAGGTAATGTTTTTATGCAGAAAAAAAATCTGTCGTTTGCAAATACACAATGAGCTGTCTTTTATTTGTGAAGATGTTGTGTGCTACAGCCCATACACGCTGACCTGCAATGTGAACAGTGCAGATTTTCACCACCATATTTACTCTGTTACAATGACTCCCGGGGATCCTTAAGCTTTTTGCTGGTTTTCTTGCCATGTGACTATTAGTACAGCATGGATGCAGATGCAGTACGGGCAGGGGTTGTGTAGCCTCCTCTGTGTCACATAACTGGGAATGGAGGGCAGGAAAGATTTCCCCCTTCAAAATCCAACCCCTGAAATCCAATCCTGGTACAGTTACTAAGCCTACCTAACTCAGATACATCTGCACTACTCGTACTGTTTCCAGTGTATATTCCTATACCACACGCATACCTCTTTGTGCCAGCTGGTTATACCCACTGGTGTGGATAGTTGTCTTCCAGGATCCCCATCCCTTTGGAGTTGTAAGTATTCTGTTCAGGGGCTCAGAGAAGCATCAGGCCTGTGGTTGTGTCCAACTTTTGCATGTGGACACAGAGCAGTAAAAAACTTATCCAATGGTGAAATTAAATAAAGGATAGACAAAATAAAAATAGGTCATATTTACAGTTTACTGTAATATCTTCCAAGGTTTGGGACTGGGGGGTTATTTGTCCTTGCTCTGTGATGTGTTTGTAGAATCTCTCCAGTCTTGCAGCAGTGCCATGAATGAGAAGAAGTGCCTCTTGGATTAATGGCTTCTGGTTTTTTTGCTCAGTAGCTATTACTTTTATTTAGGCACGGAAGCAACAACCTTCTAGTGTTTCAGTTTGCCCCAATACATTGGTAAAGTACAATGTCCCAATATACCTACTGATGCACAATTCCATCGAAGAAAACTCAAGTTACTTGTAGACTAGCTTCTGTCCTTTCCTTCCTGTGTTATTTGTCTTCCTTACCCCCTGCCTGCCCACCCCCAACGTAAATTACTTCTTCCTTTGGAGTAGGCATAGGTGACAAACATTAGATTTCAGATGTTCTAGAAACACAATACATTAATTGTGAACCTGACATTCGCTAATTGTCTGGCAAGCTGTTACCACTAATTTTGAAAACATTTCCAACTATCATTAGTTGAGAAGTTACATGAGCAATCTGAAGAGCAGTAATGCACTCTGCTGTGGATGCTTAAAATCACAAAAGCAGCATTTTCAGGAGGTGGTGTCTCTCAGTCTTTAACAAAGGTGGTCTCTAAGGCTAATCAGGTTTTAAGTCCTGATTGTGCTGATCTGTTTACCAGTGCAGATTCCCATGTCTGGGCAGGACACACTCAGCAGTGAGGATGTTCTGTGTAATTCATTCCAGTTCCATTCCCCCAATGAGACTGAACACATACTCAGAAATTCTCCTCCTGCACAGCCATAACTAAAAGATGTTGGGTAATTTAGCTTAATGTAACATTATGTATCTCATTAATTTCAGGTAAAACATCGTATTAGAAGATTATTAAAACAGATGAATGAAACCACACATTTTGGCTTTTTCTAACAAGAGTTATTATACTAAAATGTTATTGGGCACTTCTCCACTGACTTAATCAACCTGATGTCTGTGAGCTTGGCTTGAAACAGTCATGTAAAATTAGGCCTTCAGCATTTGTTTCATGACTAGCAATTACTTTTAATACTTAGAGGAGATATTCCAGAGCTCTTAGAGGATGACGGTTTGACAGTAATAGTTCTCCTTAGTATCTTAGATGTTTTGAAAATGCCTCCCTTTAAATGGTTTTAGATAATTATTTGCAGTACAGGAAGCTTCAGGAAGGAGCTTATTCATCATTATCTCAATGTTCTACAGTTTAAGACATACTGGATATGTCTCCAGTGTTTCCTGGACTGTCAGTTCAAGTTGCACAAGAGTCTTAGTCTTTTCCTCAAACTCTTTCCCTTCTGTTATTCATAGTACTATAATCAACACCACCTTCTTAACTCACAGCATACAACCTGGTATCAGATGTCTTCTTTCTCTGTATAAAGCTATTATGTATGAGTGCATTTTTTTTCTTTAAGACTCTGATGTTTCTCTTCTAGTGAGCACCACAGCTAAACTTCTGTTGTAAGATAACAGCATACATTTTTCTCTTATACTGAGTTTTCTTTTCCTAATCTCGAGCCTGCCTTTTCTTGAGTGCATTCCTCCAAATGATAATTTTTTGTGACACTGATTATGAGACCATGCTCCATGGGTTTCTCCTCCACCAGAACCTACTTATTGCTGTTAACACTAATTTCCAGTCAGCTTTCTCTTATTCCCTGTCAAAATGCAGCTATCTACGTCTGCTTGTGAGTGGTAGCAGCCTACAGCTCTCCCTTCTTGAGATTTCAGAGAAGCACCTTGCTTATTTTGTTCCAGCTGCCCCACATGCTGGGAGGGAGATCTTGCGCATATTTGGAACCACTTAAATAGCTATAAATTCCTTTTCAAAGTTCTGTTGTGTAAGATTGGCTAAAAGACTGGACATTACTAGGTTACTGTGCTGTGACCATTGCCTCATGGTTTCCTGGACATTACTAGGTTACTGTGCTGTGACCACTGCCTCATGGTTTCCTGGTTCCCATCTCTCTGTCAGTAACCATCTCTTTTTTGTTTCTATTGTCTTTCATCCTGTTTTGGGAAAGGACTGATTTTTATTAGGCTGGTGCAAGCCAAAGTCTCCCACTACCAAAATTTGAACAAGTAGTAGTAGAGCCTAATTATATCAAATATTTGAACTGTTCTACTTATCTTTGAATCCTGTAGCTAAAACTACTGGTGCTGTTTCTCCACTTGTAAAATACTGTTCTGCTTCTACAATGAAGCCAAAGAGCTAGACTGTGAAGAGTGCAACAAAGAACTGAAAAACATTCCCCATCTGTCATTTGAAATACTTCCAAGAAGTGTAGCAGTCAAATTAAAAAAAAATCAAAGAGTGAAAACAGTAAGTAGTGATTGCTTATTGATTCATTTGCAAAATAGAATGCAAAGAAATTCCTTTAAATGGAAAATTTTGATTTATGAGTACATGTTGTGGTTTAACCCCAGCTGGCAACTATGTACCACCCAGCTGCTCCCTCACTCCCCAACCTGGTAGGAATGGGGAAGAGAATCAGAGTAATAAAGTGAGAAAACTCACAGGTTGACATAAAGACAGTTTAATAGGTAAAGCAAAAGCTACACACACAAGCAAAGAAAAATGAGGAATTCATTCCCCATGTCCATGGGCGGGCAGGTGTTCGGCCATCTCTAGGAAAGCAGGGCGTCATCTCACGTAACGGTGACTTGGGAAGACAAACACCACCGCTCTGAACATCCTCCTCTTCCTTCTTCTTCCCCCAGCTTTCTATGCTAAGCACGATGCCACATGGTATGGCATATCACTTTGGTCCTTGGTTGTGTCCTCCCATAGCCTCTTCTGCGCCCCTGGCCTACTTGCTGCTGGGGTACTGCACTGCACACAAATTGTACCTCCTGGTCTGACAACTGTGATGTGACATTGGAGACATCAGCTACTGCTTCTCCTACGCCTCTTGCAGTAGAACCCTGTCATTCATGTCCATTCATTACATATCATTATCTGGTAAATATTAACACATAACTCCCATGTGTCAGGATTTGAAAGCATTTTACAAACACTAGCAAACCAAGCATACACAAGTGGGTTTTTTTGTCTCTGATCAACATAACTCAACTGAACCTACCACGCAGTACATTTCCATATGTCTGCTCTTCATTCTCAGAGGTGATGGGAAAGGCCAGCTGAGTAGCAAACACTTTCCAAACACTTCAACATTCCTTCCAGCATTTGCAGCCCAAGGGAGACCAAATTTCTGCTACTCTGCCCTTTTTTCCCTTACTTCGGTGAAAGCAGCAACCTTTGTGGTGTCCTTCTCCCCATCCAACTGTAGCATTCAGGCTGTGAAAGCAGTGGAGGTTACATTCTACTGGAGGAAAGAAAAAAGGCAATTTTTCAAAAAAAGGGGAGAGAAGGTCCCTGTGCAAATTTGAGAGGCTATAACTTCCTGAAGAATGAACGGTGAATATACTGATTTGCCTGCAAGACAAGTGAGGAGTTTTCATCAGACATAGGAGTTTTCATCAGCATTAACACTAGAACTCAGGTCCAGAACTGCTTTTCAGGAGAATTTCTTTGTAACCCCAAACCCCAAGCTGTCAAGAGCAGAGAAAGAAAGGGCATCCTCTTTTGGATGGAATGTGTGTGGAAGAATGCTTAAAAAAGAGAAATTCTTGAATTCAAGTGATCAGAATTAAGACTAGAGTAAGGCCTTATGAAAACTTAGGGTACATAAAATTTTAACTTTCAAAAGTGTTGCAACAAAACAACATCTGTTGTATTGTCTGGAACTTCCTGGGACTTTAGCAATTTTGAAAATTGGATTAGATTTTCAAGTGTACACATATGATAGATATATTTAAATTAATTTTGAGCAATTTTTTCTCCTATATAATTTTGTGAATCTCTTCTTCAGAAATCTTGTTTACAGCCAACCTTGGTATAGCTAACTTTTATATGCTTGCCTTTGCTCCAAAACATATGCATTAGAGAATCATAGAATAGAATAATAAGATTGTAAGATTGGAAGGGACCTTTGGAGGTCATGTAGTCCAAAACCCCTGCAGTAAGCACAGATACCTTCACTAGAACAGGTCACTCAGAGCCCCATCAAGCCTGACCTTGAATATCTCCAAGGATGGGCCCTCTACTATGTCTCCGGGCAACCTGACCCACCACCCTCATATTGAAGAACTTTTTCCTAATATCTAACCTTAATCTTCCCTTTTCTAGTTTAAAACCATTGCCCCTTGACCTGTTGCTACAAAAACCATTACCCCTTGTCCTGTTGCTACATGCCCTCATGAACAGTTCTTCCCCAGCTTTCTTACAGGCACCTTTCAGGTACTGGAAGACTGCTATAAGGTCCCCCCAGAGCCTCCTCTTCTCCAAGCTGAACAAGCCCAACTCTCTCAGTCTGTCTTCATAGGAGAGGTGCTCCAGCCCTTTGGTCATTTTTGTGACCCTCCTCTGGATGTGCTTCAAGAGGCCCATGTCCTTCTTGTGCTGAAGGCTCCAAAGCTGGACACAGTATTCCAGGTGAGGTCTCACTAGAGCAGAGTAGAGGGGCAGAATCACCTCTCTCAGTCTGCTGGCCACACTTCTTTTGATGCAGCCCAGGATGCAGTTGGCCTTCAGAGCTGCAGATGCACATTGGTGGCTCATGTCCAGCTTTTCATCCACGAGTACCAGCAAGTCCTTTTCCTCAGGGCTGATCTCTAGCACATCATCTCCTGACCTGTATGGATAATGGGGATTCTCCTGACCCAGGTGCAGGACCCTACATTTAGCTTTGTTGAACCTCATGAGGTTCACCTGGGCCCACTTCTCTGGACTGTTAAGCACCAAAGTTACAGTCTGGAAATTACGTGCTTAACAATTCAAAGTAGCCTGAACTCCTCAGAGTGCACTGCAAGGCAGTTCCCACACTGTACTGGATTGTAAGCAAAAGAGTCAAACTGAAGGTTTCCAGGACCTGTGCCTTGCTGGAAAGTATGCACCCAAGTCAGGGTTGCAGGAAAGCACTGCCTAGCCATTTCTGGAGTGGGGTACCTAAAATGATAATTTAAAAGTGCCAGGAGTTAGAAATTTTTCTTATTTTAAAGTAAAGGTAAAAGATGCTATGCTTCTGTTCTTTTTATATCATTTACTAACCTAATGTCTAGCACTTCTGACAAGAACATAGAGACCTAAAGTCAGGTCTGGCTCCTTCCTTTTGGAATTTGTTAGCGCAGGATCAAAAGCTATGACAGGTCCTTGGCATTGTGAGTGAGCACAGATAGTTAAATGCAAAGAAAGGTGAGAGAATGAGGAACATGGTTTTATGTCTCTTGAGCAGCTAAAGAAATCTAGGGGGTTGTATTGCAATTCTGGATCTTTTATGCTAACCCTGAATTCGAGTGAGTTGCCTTTGCTTACATAATATAGGTGAGATACTGAGAAATCACTGGGGAATGGGGTCCATGAGCTTAGTTATTTGGTGATTCTGAGCACAGTTGGAAAGAGCTCACCCTTGTTCCTACATTTCCTCTCCTCTGCAGGTTCTTTTTTCTGTCTCCAGTCAGGAAGCTTGGACTCTTGTAAAACAACCTTAGTTCAAGCTCCCTGTTTGGAGACAGAAATAATTGTGGGAGAGGAAAGAATCAAGACATAGGTGACATTTGAGATAGTTCCTATGTGACTGATGGAACTGAACTTCATCTTTCTTCCAAGTTCTGCCATCAGGGCATGCTCTACTTGTCCATGCTAACCCCCTTGATTGTGACAGAGAGCCAACCAGTCATTGCCCTTCTCACACTCCCTTCTTCCTCTGTTCCTCATCAGGTCATTTCATAGTTCATGCACGGTCCTGGAGCTTGTCTAATCCACTGCATGAGGAAAATACAACTTTCCAGCTCAGTGGAAGCAGAAGCTGATAGGATTAGAGAAGCTCCTGGCTCTGTAATCATGTGCTTTGCTTGCCATTGCTACAGTATTATTGCCTGAGATTTTCCTGTCTATAACATCTAGGTCTTATTTCTTTACCATATTGGAAATATTAACTGCTTGGGCTCAAAATTTGCTGCCTAAGACTTCTAATAAAAATCTGAATTCCAGTAACAAGGTGAAGGAGGAATATGTGGTTTTGTCTTTTTTTTTTTTTTTTTAAAGTCTGAAAATGATTTGATGAGTTCTCCTGTCTTACTACTTTGGTGAAATTTGGTATGCTGTTGATTTTATGTCTGCTCACAGATGGTCAATTTATAGACTTTTGAAAAACTGCCACTCTGCCAATATTACCAGAGGTGTGTCTGGGTGTCTTAGCCAAAGTTCCCAAAGACTCTGCATTGGACATCTAAGGCCCAAGCTGAGGAAAAATATTCTGACATGGTAGTTCCTAGGTAACTGGGGTGAACTGGTTCTGAGCAAGGTTCGCTGTTTTCACCTGTTATCTGCTCTCAACCTTATACTCTCAATATTTATGCTTGGATCATGGTGGAGGACATGAATCAAACGTTGATAGATCAAGAGGAGAGATCTGAAAGGGATGCAGGAAGGGAGCAGACTGAAACAATGGGTGTGCAGGGGACAATCAGGCCAGTTTGAGCTTGAACGGCGAGCGGCAACTGAGGCTGTGTTGAGTGACAGAGTGACACAGAATGCACCAGCACTACCTGGGAAGTCTGGAATAGTTCTCTAGGCAGCCTAGAACTAGATGATGAAAACTTAAGAGAATGGCCGAAAGCCAAAGGGTCACAGGTGGACAAACAATTCTGAAGCTATATTCAGGATTTCAAACATTCAAAGCTACCTTCTGTGCTTTGGGCTGAGTAGCTCTTACATTTTCAGTGACAGGAATGTTTTGCTTCTGAAGATATTTGTTTCTTCAACTCCTTCCTTGGCATGGTGAGAAATAAACCCAGGGTAATCATTGCTATAACCTAATCCAGACCCAGTCTGCAAGGACAACATTATCATCTCTTGCCTATCAGTCATCCTAGAGTTCTCCAAGTGTTATTTGATGACTGTTAGCATGCTAGTTCATAGGATCCAAAGGGTTGGCTATTCTTTCAGTAAATGGTAGAGAATAAGCAATTGGACATGGGAGGCAGTGCTGTAGAGGAAAAAGGAAAAAACTGGATTGGTCTGATGGGGAAGCCTTAGAGAATTGCATTTACTTTTGTTTTCTGTCACATAATTAGATACTCTGCAAGTATCTTAAACTAGGCTTATCTTACACAATCAGCAGTTTTGTTTTGTTTTCTGGATACTAGACTCCAAACACTGCAGTTTCATTTGAGTGTTCATAGCAACCTCTGACATTAACAAACACACTTTGAATTTAATGAAGTCAGTATTATGCTACTTCCATTGAAAAATCTCGTAAGACTCTGAAACCAAGTATTCAAAATTAGTAAGTACTTTTGACCTCAGTGTCTCTGTGTGTTCCACAGTCAGTAAAAGAAAGAGAATAATATCTCTAATTTCATTTGTGAAAATAAATGTTTGGGAGGTGTTCAGTTCTGATGTGTATTATGGAAGAACCTCTAAGAAAGTTAACAATTTAGAGCAGGATACAATAAATATGGCATAGCCTACACTGCACAATGAGGAGAAAACAGTTTATTGGAGAATCAGCCATTGAAGGAGATCAATGCATGATGGGCACTGGGTGAATGCTAGCTTTCACGTGGCTTTCATGGTTAATATCTGCAGCAGCAGTCTGCAGCACTTCTAGCAGGATTAAGCCTAGGGCTCTAGAAGATGAAGTTTAGAATCTGATTTTTAAGCTGTAGAATCATTTTAGGTTATAGAAACTATATGAGATAATTTCATAACCTGTTTTACTGTGTAGACAAAGCTGTTTCATACTGTAAAATCAGTTTCTGAAATTCTTCTTATATCTATGCATACTTCATAATTTCACAATCACTGCAGAAAACCAAAGGTATTCCTTTCTCTTAAAAATACATTTCTGACAATTTTCCTATTTTTAACTACAAAGACTGATGAATAGGAGGAATTATGCAAAGTAAGTAAGAAATAGTTAAGGAGCCACAGAGCATAGGAGCATTTTTGGTTCTCTTTATTTCTCTTTTTTACAGTTGTTACTAATCTCTATTTACATAGCTCCAGTAGTGAACAGACACTTTATGGAAAGGTTTGGTGCCTTTTCACATCCTCTGTAAGTATTTTTCAGCACAATCAGGCAATACCAGGACTGACATTTTTATTACTGGTCTGTTAAAATCAAGTAAAATTAATAGCAAATGAAGTTAAAACCCTTTCAGGACTAACAGGGAAAAGGCAATAAAAATATTTATCACCCTTCAGACTTAACACAAAGCTTTGGTTTGAGGTAGATTTAAGCTTTTCCTGGGTACATATGAAAGGAATCAGCTATTTGGGGCAACTCTTTAAGAACACTGTGTTTCACTGATCCCGGGTTGACTAGTGCAGCCAGACAGGAAGGGGTGCCATAAAACTATATGAGACATCTACAGGAAATCTAAGTGAAAACCAGTTTTTTTTTAAAGGGGTGAAAACAATAGGGTTAAATAGACCAAACTTCCGAGAATCAAAGAGAAGACAGTCAAAGACCTTGATCTTAGCTGGCTGCAACAAGGGAGTGAATTACGAAAACTTTAAACCTCTTCTGGCACAACAATATCACTGCCAATCAAGAAAAGGGAGAAACAGCACATGTAATCAAGGAACAGTAAGCATGTCAAAGGATTATGTACATTGAGAGGGATGACTATAAAAGAAGTCCTTCTGATTCTCCAGTAGATTTCTAGGTGGAATGATAAAAAGTTTCAAACTTTGATGGCTCACTTACCATACTGATGAAGTTAGCCCAGACTTCTCCCAGTCTACTCCATCAGGCACGAGTAACCTTCCCCACAGTTATTTCACCACCATTTGCTACATCCCTGGAGGTTGGTATCCCTGCCTGTGGCAGGGGGGTTGGAGCTCTATGATCCTTGGGGTCCCTTTCAACCCATGCCATTCTATGATTCTATGATTCTATGATTCTATGATTCTATGATTCTATGATTCTATGATTCTATGATTCTATGATCTTGCTTTACTCTAAAGGGAAGGATGAAATGGCAAATTTCTCTACCCAATTCTATATTAAAGGGCTTGCACCTTATGCATCTCCCTGCCTTTGCTTCTAGGAGGCGAGTTTGCCCAAGCTGTTTGAAGACTCTTGTCAAGTTAAGAAAGAAAAATTTTCATGCCTTTAGAAATAATCACTTTGAAATAGAGCAGCTACAGAACTGTTATCCACCATCAAGGTTAAAGAGGGTAGGTTTGGATTAGATGTTAGGAAGAAATTCTTTATTATGAGGGTGGTGAGGCACTGGTTGCCCAGAGAGGCTGTGGAGGCCCCATCCCTGGGAGTGTTCAAGGCCAGGTTAGATGGGACTTTGGGTAACTTGGTCTAGTGGAGGGTGTCCCTGCCCATGGCAGGGGGAGTGGCACTAGATGATCTTTCAGGGCCCTTCCAACCCAAAGCATTCTGTGATTCTATGATTCTATGTAGCTCTGCATAAAACCAAACCTTTTCTGGTTTAGGTAAATTCATAAAAATGACATTGCTCACTCAGATCTTGATGCTGCAAATAGCTATGAATGAATGGATGCCTATTCCTTTGAATAATAATCAAGATTGTCATAGACATCAATTATTTTGGATGACTCCTCTTTTTGGAGTCTCATGACTATTTTTTCAGAAAGCAGGGATAGATAACTTTGAAAAACTGATGACCTTTGAGGACCTTGCACCCAAAATTAGAAGCTGCCAGTGAAGATTCTCAGGATTTCTAATGTGAAGGAAAGCAGGAGACCCATTTCCTCCTCAGATGCATTGTGTGGCTCACTTCTAATACTGGACTTTTCTACTGTTACTTCTGCTAGTGTGAGTAATAGGAAGTAAACTTGCCTGGAGCTTGCTGACCTGTGAGCTCTGCTCTAGTGACTAAGAATCTACAAAAACTCCCAGCTGTCCCAGACAGTGGATGTGGCCACACTGAACAGCATGAGCAGTAGCCTGCTGCAATTGTGACATTCATTTGGTATTTTGTTTGTAAGTAAGGAGTTAGCTCAGTATGGACACAGGCCAAGACTTCAGAGACTTCTGGAGGAAGAAAGCTGGTATCTGTTCAGCAACTCAGTACCTGCTCAGTCTCTGCCTGGGCTGAGTCTTCCCCAGGCAGAGAAGAACATGCCTTCATGAAGGTGCTGTCCCACTGGAGACAGGCTCCACTCTTCCCACCTGGATGCACAGATCCACTGTGGCACAACCACAGCTGTCAGCTGCTAGTGTGAGGGATAAAGAATAGGTGAGAAAGGTCACCTCTGCTTCTTGCCTCTTTTAGTGTATAAATGCTGCCAAGAGCTTGCACTAAATTTAAAGCAAGAAGTGCTTCTGCCACAAGCCACATTAAGCAAAATATTTGGATGACTTGCCCTGAACTTTTTACCAAGGTAATAAGTATTTCCTTCAAGAATATACTGAATAAGGGCATGGTATTGTTATATATTGTGATTTTAAAATAATTTTAAATTGTCCTTATAAAAAGAAGAACAAATCACCACTGGCTGTTTGAAAATGTGCTAGAGGAATGTGACAAAATACAGGGAATCAGAATAAGCAGTGAGTGGTAAACTAATGGAGAGGAATTTGATTGTGAGAAACAGTTGCTGAGCATGTAAAATAAAATTATAGATGATTAGAGATGGAGTGAGAAAGAAAATAAATATATACAAAGACAGCATGAATAGCTGCATGCCAGCCTGCAGTCAAAATAGTATGAATTTATCTCACACATTTCAGACAAGCCATTCCTCAAATGTCAGCAAAAAACAGGGCTCTAATGGATGTTGAACACATATGTAGCCCACCAACCTCCCTAAGTCAGGATGATCTGTACTCAAACTGTAACTATATAGATCTAACAGATGTCTTAAAAGCCTAGAATGATAGAGATTCTACATTTCCCTAGGCAATTTATACCAGTGCTTGAGATCTTCCTGTTAAAAAATCTTCCCTAAGGTCTAGCCTAAATCTTATTTGCCACAGTTTAAGCTTTCTACATTTTATTCTTTATTCTTATGACCTAATGAACGACTTTTCTTCCTTCGTTGATGCTACTCCTTACGTACTGGAAGTTTTCAGTCTAAATTAAAGATCTGTAAGGCTTTTGATGTTTCTTATAGGTCATGTATTTTTGACATTTTTCATACTTTTTTCTGGATTTTTTTTTTTTTTTTTGAGACACAATGCCAGAACTTGGCCAGTTTTCCAGCTAAGGATTTACAGGAATTGAGCTGAAATCATGTTCATGTTTATATTTCAACGCTAGATGCTCTTAATTTTCTGGAGCAGTACAACATTTCTGACTCTGACTCTGTTTGTCATCAACTATATCCCTAAGATTTTTTTTGTTGTTGTTCTAAGACTCTTATTAATAGTTTGAATTGAGACAGTTCCTCATCACTCATAAAGAATGGCATTATGAACTCCCCTGACCTTCTCTTCAGTGAAAACTGATGCAAATAATTTAGCTTTTTCTGATCTAGTTTGTCTTTCCTGAGTCCTGATTATGAGCACTGATCTGTTCCACTGACAGTCTGGTAGGCTGCTTCATTTTGATATGGTTAAGATGGCTTTGAACATTTAGCTAGGGCTTCTTCAAATAGTGGTTTTGAACTTATCTCTGGCTGTACATTCACAGACCTGTCTCTTCTGGTTTTTTCCCTCTTTGGGACATGACTACATTATTTTGGACCTCATTTCTATATTTTAGTGTCTTCCTTTGCAGTTTAATGACATTCATGTTTCATTTTCAAATGCCCTTGATATCTTAATATTTGAGGGTATTCATTGACTCTTGGCCCATAACATGATGTTTTTTATAAAGTCTCCAATCCAATGCAAACTTTCTTTACCTTCTTGCTTAAAATTTTCCTTTTCTTCTAAAAATTTGAAAGTTACTGTTGAAGTCTTGTCTCATTTTGTCCATAACCTTTACCATCTCAACATGGCCTGGTCATACCTACTTCCTGGTTGCTGGGGTTCTTAATCTCATGACAGCAATTAATTGAAGTCTCTCATTATTATAATTTTCTGCCTTATTATTTTCTTCAGCAGTTTGTGATAACTATCACCATTCTGGTAATCTGATAAACTGCAGGTCTAATATTATTCCTCTATTATGGAATATAATTCACATTGATTCATGTACACGCCACTCTGGTAGCATCTTTACCTTACTCCTCTGCATGATTTTCTTAATTATTAATGCCTATGTGCTACTGACACAGTGTCTATTCTTACCTGAAAGCAGAATTTCACATTCCCAAACTTGAAATATGTCTTCTTTTTTGTAATTTATTCTTTGAATTCATCAAAATAATTTAAAATTCTCATAGTGGCCTTCTATGTGCTTGCAGATCCTTCAGCTTGAAATCATCTGCAAATTTAACAAACACACCAGATTATGAATTAACATATGTAATGGTATCAGACCAGGATAGAGTCTAAATGTAATGTTGTAGTTTGACAGTAAACATTGATAAATTCTCTTTGCATGTGGTTGTTTAGTCACATTAACTTGTTTATGAATGAGAACTACACAAAAGAAAACCTTCCTTAAATCTTGCTAGATCCCATTTCTCTTCTTCTCAAGGTCTATTACTCATTAAAAAGGAAATTAGATTATTTATCATGATTTACACTTGGTAGGTATATGTTGGCTTGTATATATCACCTTTATCTTCTAAATGCCTAGTGACAGTGTCTTCCCTTACTTGCTTCAGTATTTGGGAGGAGTGAAGGTAAACCAACAGGTTTGTTAAATCCTTGCCTTGTCTTTTTCCTCTTCTTTAAATATAACCAGTGCATTCACCCTACTCAAACAGTTAATGAGTTAACATCAGTGCTGAATTAGTGTAATCCAACTATTATTTTGCTGTGTAATAGCCCAAGGCTACTACAATCCTCTCTGGGCTGTAGCTTATTCCCTTGCACATAACAAACTGAAGCCACTAGCTGTCTAGGACCCAGTCTATGCTACGTGCTCTATGTGACAGTAAAAATTGAGAGACACAACATGTCCACCAGACTAGGGATAAGATCAAATTAATTTGGTTTTCAGAACGGTTCTCTAATATCTTGCACTGCTTCATACAACACAATTATTAACTGTGCAGTGAGTTCAAGGAGATCTATTGTAAGTGAAGCAAATGACAGAGTTAATTCACCCAGGAGGCAGCTGGCATGGTGCTTGGACAATGTATTTTGAGCAGCCAATTTAATGTCTGTCGCAGTTTTGCGAGGTTGGGTGCTGGAAAAGAACAGAAAATAGCTGCTATGAGGAGCTGCTGGAATTCTCTGGAGCTCCAAAATGTAAACAATCCAAGGCCAGAATCAATGTTGACCAGGGCCAAGCCAATGAGAGATAGTCAGAGCGCCTCTGAGAATCACATATAGAAGAAAACAACCCGGAAGCAGCTGCATTTTGCCACTGGAGAAGGGAGTCAGAAGGTGTAACGAGGCCGGGGAGGGGGAGGAGGTGCCCCAGGTGCCAGAGAGAAAGATGCCCCTGCAGCCCGTGTAGAAACCCCATGGAAAAGGTGGAGACCCCCCCTGCAGCCCGTGGAGGGGCTCCACGCTGGATGGAGCAGGTGGAGACATAGAGAAGACACTGTGACCCTTATGTTGAAGCAAGCCCCTGCCAGCACTTTAAACCTACAGAGATGAGACAGAGAGAGAGTTGTGCCAGAACAGGTTTGCTGGGGGGAGGCTGGTGACCCCATGGAGGACTGGGACTGAGAGACATTGTGATTTATTGCTGCCCGCCACAGCAGGGATCCAGGCGGAGCAGCTGATGAGACTCACGTTGGAGAAAGTTCGTGGAGGACTGTCTCTAGTGCTGGGACCCCACGGTGTAGCAGGGGGAGGGTGTGTGGAATGGATTTTCCCCCTCCCCGGCCGAGAAGGAAACCAACTTGCAAGGAACTGACCGAAGCCCCCGTCTCCCAGTCCCTGCCCCCCTGTGCTGTGATTGGGGGGAGGAAGGGAGTGAAATCATGACTAGAGTGAAGTCTGCTAAGAAGGGAGTGGTGGGGGGAATGTGTTTTAAGATCTGGTTGCATTGGTTTTAAGATTTGATTGCACTCCCGACTCCGGTTCTTCACTGTTCTTTCTAGTGTAGGGTAATAAATTAGAATAGTTCTTTCCTGCACTGTGTTGAGTCTGTTTCGCCCATATCATTGCTGATAAAATGATCTCTCCTTGTCCTTATCTTGATTCCTAAGCCTCTTAATATACATTTTCTCCCCTGTCCAACTTAGAAGGGGAGTAATAGACTGGCTTTGGTGGGCGTCTGGCCTCCAGCCAGGGCTAAACCAGCACAATGTCACATCCCAAGTTATTTTTGAGGAAGTATCAGAGAAGCGTGCCAAGCTGATGAATGAAAAAAATGCTGATTTGCATGCCAACATTTTCTTTAACACATTTCAAGAAATAATTAGTAATAGTTGCGGGATAAGAACAGTTTGAGCAAGAGCCATTATGCACTCCTTCATGGACAAAATATCCTCTGCCAATCTCAGTTAAGTTTCATTAGCCTAAGTTTGAGTCACGCAGGTGCTGTCAAAATGTGAAAGAGAGACCCAGTGGGTCAGCATCAGAGCAGATCAGTTCTGCTCATTACAGGGATTCATTCTCTGTTTGAGGTTCAATTCCTTCAGACTATTTGTCATTGCTGTCTAATTCCAACTTGAACGGTTGGCTGATGAAATATGTTGCTACTGACTGTAACTGCACACTTCTTTTATTGACAAAGACTATTTTTGTCATCACTTCTTAATCTTCTGATTCCTGATTTTTTAAGTGTATATTTTTCTTATGCATCCATGGATTTTGGACACCGAAATGGGAAAAGCCTCGTTTCAATCTTTTCCGTCACATTTGTTGTAGAAGTCTCCTTTGTCCAGTTTTGTGTTGTGCTTTGGACCTCCCAATTTGTACCTTTAGTTAATTGCCATTGACTTTATTTTAATGGAAGTGTCCTTTACTCTGGACTTCTAGTCCAAATTAGACATGCCATGTACTTCCATCCAAGAAGCAAATCTAATCTGCAGTGCAAATGCAAACTGTATTTAATGTAGCAGCAATCAACTGTCTATCTGCATAAATCTCATCTCTTTTTGCTTTTCTCCAACTTTAAACTCACTTCCTAAGGAAGCAAGATTTATGCTCTTGCACATGCTGTCACTCTGCATTGCAATAGCTCTGGAACCTTCTTGAAAATTTCAACCAATTTTGACAGAGTGTTCAAGGTCTCAGTGTTACCACATTCCCACAAGCTGTGTGGAGCCAAGCAGAGTGTTGAAACCCAATCAGTCTCCCACTGTGGGCAGAGCTGCACTTCAGTTCATTTATATGGATATCCTCTCTCTTACACGTATGTAGACTAGTTTATCAGCTGCCTATCACTGGTATTCACTAAGCCATACACTGTTTCATTTTCCTTTCAGTTCATCATGTGATATCTCATTTATAGTCCTTAAATGAAACAGTATTTTTATGCTGATTGATTTAGTTGTATTTAGCTAATTTATAATTTACATTCTACATCTTCTCAGGAGTTTTGTCAGCCTTACTTCTGAATTTCAGATCTTTTTTTGGTTTTGTTTTCATGGTTTGCCCTCACATATCTTCAAGCACTTGTATTTGTTCCTTGATGTTGAGTAATAACTTGCAAGTTTGCTAATGAAATAAGAATTTCTCAAAGACAATTTAAAATTTTGCTATTATCTTGCCATGTAGGACTTGATTTACATACAGACACATGCACATATATAAATAAGCTTGTGAAAATAATTGCTTCCTTTTTGAATAAAAATAATATTATTTCTGGATTTGCTAAGCACTGTTGCTCTGATTCATCCCAGGGTCTGGATGCTTATGTTTATATTGCTGTTTGCTTTTACTGCAAATGCTAAGAAAAGGGTCAGCAAACAGGATAGTCTCATCACGAGTCATAAAACCACAGGAAACTTGGCTTAATGAATTCTACTGCCTGTGCTTTCTTTCTTGATTTCCTACTTCTTTGTCCCCTTTTCTGTTACACTTTTTGCTGTCAACCTTGCCCACATTACTTATAGGCTACTGCACCTTATTACCTCTTTCCATTCTAATCTTTTCTATGGCTTTCCCAATTCTTTTTTCCCTCTTCTCATTAATGTCTCTCATTCTTGCTTTTCTTCTCCAAAAGTCCTCCCAGACATATTTCTCTCACTCTTCTAGTTCTCTGAAGTACCTTCCCCACTCTACTGCCTTCCATCCCTTCTCACACTATATCCATATGACTGCATGTGTATGTACACACACATGCGTATGCACACACACAGAGAAACATATGCCATTGTCCAATTTGACCTAATACCTTCCCCTCAGCAGCACATTTTGCAATAACTTTAGGAGTATGCTCCTTTCTCTCTTCCACTGAAATGATTAAGGGTTCTTATGTCTTTTCTTCTTCCCCCCTCTCTTCGACAGTCTGCATCCTTTGCTACCACCTACAGAAGAAAAGGAGAGTTGGCAATGGTTTATAATTACTTTAAATTTCATTAGATACATAAATAGGAATAGTATACTTGTAGTGTGCATATATACACTTATATATAGGGTGCATTAAAGAGCATGGCCAGCCAGTTGAGGAAGGTTATCCTTCCACTCTACTCTGCCCTGGTGAGGCCACATCTTGAGTACTGTGTCCAGCTCTGGGTTCCCCCGTTGAAGAAAGATAGGAGCATGTCTTGTATGAGGAAAGGTTGAGAGACCTGGGCCTGTTTAACCTGGGAATGGAGAGACTCAGATGGGGTCTCATCAAGGTCAGGTTGGATGGGGCCCTGGGCAATCTTGTGTAGATCCAGGCCTGGAGGTTGGTGGCCCTGCCTGTGGCAGGGGGGGTTGAAGCTCTCTGATCCTTGGGGTCCCTTTCAACCCAGATCATTCTATGATTCTATGATTCTAATACATATATATCTAAAGAGCAGGTGTCAAGACTCTTTTCAGTGATGCCCAGTGACAGGACAGGGGGCAATGGGCACAAGCTGGAACACAGGAGGTTCCACCTGAACATGAGGAAAAACTTCTTCACTGTGAAGATGACAGAGCACTGGGACAGGCTGCCCAGGGGGGTTGTGGAGTCTTCTCTGGAGACATTCAAAACCTGCCTGACACAATCCTGTGCAACCTGCTCCTTGTGATCTTACTTTAGCAAAGGGGTTGGCCTAATTGATCTCCAGACGTCCCTTCCAACCACTACCACTCTGTGATTCTGTGATCCCATATGTGGTATAGAACATGATCAACTTGTGAATCAGCATGCTAGGCCAGGTCTGCATTCAGCCTCAAGTAACTTATCCAGATGCATTCTCCTCCATCTCCTACTGCATAAGTATAATTAAACCCTTAAAATATATATGTCTCGAGTAAATGATTTCTAAAAGCATGCATCTCATTGTGTTGCCTATCTGTTTGTATTTTGTATTAAACAAATTAATCAGGGATGAGAACATGAATTAAATTAACTTTATGTTCATTCTACAGGAAGACTGTACAGGGAAAAGAATCACTGGACTGGATGAAAACTGAATGTGGTAAGAAGATGCAAATTCATTATATAACACTGCAAGCAAGTCTTTAATTTTGCCTAATATATTTGATTAGATTAATTCTTTTGTTAAGTAAACTGTTCATGCTGTGAGAAGCATAATTTTTGCCCAGCTGCACAGGTAATAGTAAACCAAAAAGTAAGAATGGGAGAATATTTAGACAGACTTATGCCTTTCTTAGAGAAATGTATGCAAGACAAACAGCACATCACGCTGTACTTGGTGAACCATGAGGAGGAAATGAGAATAGTGGAAGGTCTTAGCTGGTTGAGGTCAAGTTCCCAGTGGCACAAGCCCCCAAGTCCCACTCAAAACTACCCAAGCTACGTCTTCAGTGCATTTGGACTGTTTTTCCTTATTCTTTACAAAAGAAGGTTACTGACCACACTGGTTGATGGTTCAGATTGTCTTCTTGGTGCATTACAATGGTCACTTCTTATCACCTGCATCTTGCCAAAGCTTTTCCCTTCAGTTCTTTCTAGCTGCACAGACTTCACTCCATATGCTATCTAACTCTTCTACCAGAAACCACTGTCAGAGGAAGTTGCAGCACTGAGGTGGGAAGCCTGGATTCCAGTCCCTGGATGCAGCCTTGCTGGAGACTGAACCACCAGTTCATGCTCTCCACAGAAGTGCTGTAATCATGAGCTAAATACTTCTAGGACGGAAAGTTTTTCCCACCTCCATTTTAAAGTTGTGTCACTGTGCAACCAGGAATCTAAGCTGAAGGGTATTTATAAAGGGAAAAAACCAGAATAGGTTGAATCTGTGATCAAATGATGGCAGGATCTCATAGGGGAGAGAAGCATTGCAAATCTTTCCCTTTCCCATTGCAAATCTTTCTTCCCCAGAAAGCACAGAAGGGAATTAGACCTCATGAGAAGTCTAATTAATTATGAGTTTTACTAACTTTGTAAATAACTGAATTATGGGTAAGGTAATACACATAGCAGTTTATTTTTATCCCAAAAGGGTAATGAAGCTTTGTGTTAATTGGGGAACAGAGCATGAAGATGCAGATGCTTGTTAGACTGGAATACATATTGACTAAGATTCAGAATTATTCTAGCCCAGGGATTTTCCATAAGATACTGTCAAGGCTAAGGTATAAGCATAGTGTAAATATTGCAATTATGCAAATGTAAATTTGATGCAAATATAGCTGAATGTAATTTTAAGATTCCACCAAAACCACGAGGCATATAAATATTCACAGTTTAAAACTATGAGCAAGTTGTATTGGGTTATAAAATGACATTAGAAGAACTAGTTCATATTTCATCTGTAGTGCACAGAAAACTTTTGATGTATTTTTTCACAATTACTGACCCAAGAAGAAACAACTTAAGTGTTAAGTGATCCCACCTTTACCTGAAAGTCAACATATTCTAAAGACCTGTTTACTTATTTCCCATTTAAGCATCATTGGATATAAATAAATGAAAAGCATTGGGGATTGCAATCAGAACTCAGTATTGTTTTTCCCCTTCCCCAAGTTAATAGCATTCTCAACAGAATCAGTGTGTTTTTGTTAACCTCCCTCCAGCCTCCCAGCTCTTGCCATCCTGACTGAACTGTGCCTTGTGCTTTACAAAAGGGGTTTCTAACTTGTAGGTTAGGATTTAGAAATCAAGATCTTCTGCTTCCTTGGTGAGTGTTCTACCCATTTAGCCATCATGGACACAGAGACTCTATCAAAGGAGTTTTATGTGTGTACGAAACAGTCTGAATTGCTCCCAGACTTGTATGCCTAAAATTAATTTAATCTGGAGTTTATGAATGGTCAGTTCACCATGGGTGCATTTCAGTGAGATCAGTAGATGAAGACACATCAATCAGTAAGATAAACTAAGAGTGATGTATTAAGGAATGATGGAATATCTGTGTTTGCAGTGTAGCACTTTATGACTGTGATTTATGCCACAGCTTGATTAGCACACATTACATGTGAGATCCTTCAGAGGTTATGCAACTTCACCTTCATCTCTGCAAAATTGAACTCTGCTTAGTGCAGCATCACAGCATTAATTCACTCCAACTCAGAATTACTTTCTCCTAGGAAAAACTACTGTGAAGCCAGGTGCTTCATCCAAAATGCATCTCAAGTACAGAAAAAAATGTCAGTGGTCACAGCGTATGAGGAAAAGTTTAACTAATCAAATCTTACAGCTCTTAGATGTATAAACAGATGGCAAGGCATCTCAGCAGGTGTTACTACCAGCCCTTTGGCAGAGCAAAACCTCTCAGTGGACACTAAACCTACAACTATTTGAGATAATGTTTCGATATCCTCTACCAAAAATTACCTCCCTTGCTAGAATACTTCATTATACATTTTGGAAGCACAATCCAGAAACTAAGAGAAATTGTTCTGAAGTTTTGATTTCTCAAAGCCATTAACCACAACAGAGAAACAATTAAAAAAGAATTTGCTCATCACATTGTAACAGAAGTCTCAGTTCATAACATCTCACCAGTTCCATATTACACAAAAGACAATGAATAAATAAAGATGCTATTTCAAAGCCTTCTGGTGATGTTGAGAACATTACCCAGAGAACAAAAGCTAAACTCAAAGAACCTCCCCTAACAATGTTTTTTATGCCTAGAATTTACATGAAATGGATCAAAAGGATTTTCATCCTTATGTTTATACAGCAGGGCATCTTGCACTGTTTAGCCCTGTATGGGGTTTAGCTGCGAATTTCCATGTTCACCATGCAGGCTACTTATGCACTGGGTGAAGAATTACTTCCCATTGTTTTAAAAATATTCTAATTTTTGTTGAATCTTACCTATGTAAGACTAAAATAAAATGTCCCTAGTTTTTGCCCTACCATTTTTATTCAGTAATTTGCCCTTCTGCCTTCTCCCTCCCCAGTTTTAGTAATTCCAATTGCTAAACACCTGGTCTAGTGGAGAGTGTCCCTGCCTGTGGCCAGGGATTAGACATAGGTGTTCTTTGAGGTCCCTCCCAACCTAACCCATTCTAGGATTCTATTCTAATTCCATGAAGTACTCTACTATTTAGTTTGTTGCAGAAGGGGGGAGCAGGGAGCCAGTTGCTTTTTTGGAAGATGGCCAAATAGCAGCCAAAATCTTACTCTATCTTAAGAATATTTTCATAACTTCTGTGTTTCACTCTTAGAGAAGACAAGGAAAATTGGGCAATGCTACATGCATGTATGAATCTCAGTAACTTAGTTGACCTTGTATCTTGTGTGTGGGTGGAAGACCCTGATCTCTATATTGTTGTGTTTCACTCCACACATGGTTTATAATGTAACGAATTAGTGGTGTGAGCAAGCAAGTGCACCCAAACTCTGACCAGTCAGATAGCCAGTCATGTGCTAAGTGTCTCTGGTACAGATAAGAGATCACAGCACATACAAGGGAGTTCCACCTACCTAGAAAAAGATGCCTTCAGGAGGGTAGTTGCAGAGGGGAGTCTTTCAGCCAGTGACCTGCTGTAGTGTGAGAGACCTTCGGATCCAGGCGTCAAAGATCCCAGTAAAGCTCACTTCACAACACGCTGCTGCAGTTGTTCATCCACAGGATAAGCTGCAACTAAGATCCAATTTGAGTTTCCTCATATAAATGAAGAACAAGCAGATGATGTTGCCTGACTTTGAAAAATTGAATTATTTCTCCATTAAGTATGAATGCTAACTAGTATCTATAAATACAAGTCATTTACCTTGATTTCAGCAAGGGTTTCCACATGGGCTTCCATGGTGTCCCATAAGCCAAACCCAAATCTAACTGGGTGGGAAGACTACAAGGTAGGTGTGTATGGTATACAGCTGGCTGGACTTCCACAGTCAAAAGGGTTGCTGTCAGTAGTCTGAAATCTTACTGGCAGCTAATTTGGAAGGCGTCCCTCAAGGAGCAATACTGGGGGCTTACGTTGTTTAACACGTTCAGTGATCTGCGTGATGAATTGGAATGCACCCTTAGCACAAGCATGATGTGACACAGGGGGAGTAGCTGATGTGCTGGAGGATGGGGTTTCTGGATTAGGAGACATTGAAGAAGCTGGAGAATGGGCTGACAGGACAAAGTCTTGCAGCCAGGACAAAAAACACCCCAACAAACCCATGCAATAGTATAGGCTGAAGACCAACTAGTGATGTAGCAGCTCTGCAAAAAGGGACCTGTGGGTCCCATGGAAAAGGTTGAACGAGGGTACAGCACTGCACCTTTGAGGTAATGAAGGCTAACCACATACCGTGCTGCATTACCAAACATACAGCAAGCAGGTGAATGGAAATTATAATTCTCCTCTACTTGGCATTTGTGAGGCCACATCTGGAATACTGTGTCCAGTTTGGGCTCACAAGTGTGCAAAAGATACTCAAAAGCTGAAGAGTACCCAGAAGAAGGTAATCGAGATGGTTCCAGGGCCTGGAGCATATAGCATGAGAAGTCAAAGAAATTTAGTTTCTTTATCTCGAAGAAGAGAACATTGAGAAAGGATATAATCCTCATGCTCCACAGAGCAAGGGGTTAAGAAGGTGGAGCCAGACTTTTTGAGAGGTGAAGAGGAAAAAGACAAGATGGAACGGCCATAAGCTGCAAAAACAATGACAATGGTTTCTTCGGTTTTGTGCTAGTTGGTGGCATTCAGACACTCACAAAAGTTGTTATAACTTCTTTAGTTACTTGAAATACAACCAGAAGTTTCTGAATGTCCATTCCTCAGTTTATGATTTACAGATTTACAGGTTGCTTTTTAACTTTATTTTTATTATTACTCAATAAAATGGTTAATTATGTTCATGGTGAATGACCAAGATGAAAAGTTAACCTGCTGTTACTGTACTGTTTTGACACTTGCAGCACAGTGACACCAGTGGTAACGGAAGACGATCTTACTTTGAATCTGATACCCATCTTGGGAGGTAAGGAGCACTAATTCTCCAAGGTTGTTACTTCTTGGGCAAGTGCTGCAGTCAGTGCAGAAAAAAAAGAGTTGGCACCTGTGTTCCTAGCACTTTGTTACCCACAAGCTTCAAAGGTTTATACACGGGCTAAACACAGCTACATGGCTGGGTGGAGCTTAAACTTCTTCCTGCCTGTGTCTAACCAGAGCTCAGAGCGTAGCTACGCTCATCACGCGAGCACCGCTGTGTTTAGATGCTGAACGTGAAGGATTCGATTGACTTCTGCTACCTGAGAGAACGTCACTAGGCTGTTCAAACATTCTCTGATACTTAAGGTGCCTCAAGCAAATCCAAACGAGGTTTGTGGAGTTCGAATTCGGCCTCCTGTTCCTTTGGAAATAAAAGGCTTAGCAGTCAACTAAATGTCTGTATTTTAAAAGAAGATTATGTTGCTCCTAAGTGTATGGTCAAAGATGGTAAAAGCTCAACACGGGACAGCAGATTCATCCTTGAACTTTGCCTGAAACCATGAATCCCATCTGCATTAAAGAGTGATTCTATCAAACGCCAAAGCTTAACAGATCGTTTCCATGTTAGTACCACTGCTCAGCACTTTTCTGTTACAACGCACTTACACCTTTATTTCAAGAGCTTTTCCTTAAATGGAAGACTTACTTGTATCCTTTGCTTTAGCAAAAACCGAGTATTACCTTTTCAACAAGCCAAACTACTAAGCTAAGTGCAGGAAGAGCACAGGACTAAACGGACACCCTGGGGAGGATATTTGGAGACACCAGCTGCCCGGACATTCACTACAGTGCACTCATGTCTTTTTACCGATATTTGCACTACGTACCACACAATTACCTCTCAGAATATACAGGGTTTTTTTCCCCCAGGTGCTGGAAACATTAATCTATGTTTTTTCGTGGTGCATTTACTAGAACAAGTAGTGAGGGTTGGGGTTTTTTTTCGTTGTGTTTTTAAACTGTAATATAGAAGACCAGGCTGAGGGGGCAAACCCGCCATCGTCTCTGGTGACGGCGGCTGCTCCCACGGGTGACCGAGCACCGGTGCCCTCAGGCCAGCCCTACACATGCCGCCGTGCGCGGACTGGACTTGACGGCCGGTCCTTCTCCTTCTCCCAACGACAACGACGGCGGTCCTCCACCCGGGTAGCGAGCACTCTGCAGTGAGGCTCCCCGCCTCACGCCGCCCCTGCGACTCCTCC
>VZTU01015146.1:87296-119106 GCA_013400835.1 Zapornia atra
CCCGCGCTGGGTGGCGGGGCCCGGGCGGGAGGGAGCGGAGCGGAGCGGCCGGGCTCGCAGCAGCGGCCGTTGCAGAGGGCGTTGTGAGACCTGCTGTAAACAATGGAAACTTTTTGCGCGAAGGGTGCCGCTGCCTCCTGGCCTGCTCCGGCGGTGCCGCTGTAGGAAGTGGGTGTGCGAGGCTGGCGCTGCCCTGTGCGGCCCGTTCTTCGGGCGTGACAGTTGATTTGCTTATTTTTAGCAGGAACGCGCTGCTGGATGTAGAAGGAAAGTAGGTCGTGTGCACGGAAAATGCCTCTAAGGGACAAGTGTTGTCAGACTGACCACCATCACCATGGATGCTTCGAGCCAGGTACGGTGCCGTGCGATGCTTGGGCTTCTTTGCTTTACCTTCTTCGTTAGGGGCTTGCAGAACTTCTTGGGATGTTCCAAATAGGCATCATTAGTGGCAGTTTTGGATATAAAAAGTTTCGGCGTTTTATTTGGAATTTTTTTTGGTTTTTTAACTCTCCAAACCGTCGTGTTATAATTATTTCAGGAAGATAGTTTTCCCGTTCTTGCAGAATGTGTAATAATCCCCAAGCCACCACCACGTGGGCATTGTATGCGGTGAGCAGAGGAAGACGAGGAGTTGTGTAAAGCAACTGTCTGTTTTGTTTCCAGAAAGTAGAGTCTTCTGGGTTTTTAAATTTATTTTTGTTTTTAAAATGACGTGTCTGGTGATTTCTTGCATTTGCTGCTTGTGGTTTTACTTTATGCCACCTCTGGTGAGTTCTGATGAACTCAAAGATCTTATTTTCAGAGGAGAAAAAAAAAAGGCAAACCAAAGTCCTAAAATGTCTGTTTGTGTTCTACCATCATGTGACATGGAAGATGCCATCAGAGGCAAGTATAATGCATACTATGAAAGTTTGGCTAACTTGCTGGTTTGTTTGGTTTTGGAATTGTTCTGCCTACTGTTATAATTGGTAGCCCAAAAGGAAATTTGGTTTCTCCCTTGTTGCCTTGTTATAAAGTTTGTTATTTGAAGGCATTCCTTTATGTTTTGAATTGAAAGGCCTGGGTTTGGGGAATTAATAGTTGAAAGTGTGAGGATGACAACTTTGATACTGCTCCTTTAATTGAATTTGAGAGTAGCTATTGTTCAGCTAGTAGAAACATTTGTGTTTAAAATGAAATGGGTTTGAGTTGTTGCAATGCTTTAGAAAAGCTAAAATACTTTTCTTGCCTTACAGATAACAGTGATGTGTTATGTCTGGTTTGTGTATGTCATTCCTCTTGATGTCAGTGGGTGTTGCACAGGCATATTAGAGGCGGTTCACAAACCAAAATACACTATTTGGAAGGATAGGCAATAGGCTAGTAGAATACAATATGTCATTGTGTTAGAGATCCCCAAACGATTAGCTGATTTGTAATGGTTGTTATGCGTTCGTATGTATAATAGTATATTATGGGGCCAGCGTGGTTGGGTGGAGTGTTCATTCTGTCATTCTTTTCTTAGTCTGCTTTTCTTTCTGATGTTCTTTTCAGCTTGAATTTATTTATAACCTTACATCTTTTAGAACAACTGTCAAAATGTGTTTAATCTATTTGGACTTAATATCTCTACGTAATTTCATATGATACTGCTCTTTATTAAACATAAAATGCTTAGATGTTCAGCGCTTCATTTAGAAACGGAAACCTTAAATGGGGTTAAAAATCAAATGGATAAGGTAAGGGCCAATTTCTGAACTATAAAATTAGGGGTTTTTTTGTGAGTGAGAAATTAACAAGAAGACAAAAGTAATGATTTTGCAAATGCATTCTTGAATAAGTACTCTTATTCAATTAAATTTTGGTTTCCCTCTGGGCAAAGCTGAATTGCCTTATGCATACACAGCATTGAAATGCTGTTAGAATCATAGAATTGTCTTGGTTGGAAGGGACCCTTTAGATCATCAAGTCTAACCATCCTCAATTTTCATATGCATAAATACCACATACTGGAATAACTAGTAGTCCTGATCAATAAATGTTTTAGTTTCAGCAGATTTTACAAAGTTTGTGATATGGAATGAAACTTTGGAAATGAGGCATTACTTCAGATGTTTGCTTGACCCAGAAGTATTTCTTCAATATGGTTTTATTGGTTATTATAGTAGCTATTTTTGATACAGACAACTTAGTTTTATTTTATGCTTTTTTTTCTGATCACTGCTACTTTAGATTTGGATTCGGTGCTTAGGTGTGTACTGACAGTGATGAAATCACCTCGTATGCTGTGATGTACAGTATTTGGTAACACTTTTTTGTAGGTCTGTTTTGGTTTGAACGGTGGGGATCAAGTAGGGAGTTTCTGTAATTGATGGAAATGTCTGATCAGGCAGTTTGGTTTTGTAGATTGAGATGGTTTTGTGTTTGAAACATGTGGCGAGTATGCTTTTAAAAGATGAAGTGACAAACTGTCAGAGGTATCATGGCTGAAAAATTTATGATCAGGTGGTTTTCAATTCAATATGGATGAAAATTTTGGAGTAAAAATGCTTACTGCAGTCTTGGCCTTTGTCTATAGCTAATTTACTGTATGCAAAGAAATCCATAACTTAAGAATGAATGTTCTCTAATGGCTTTTTTTCCTTTCTCATATTTCAGTGCATCTGTTGGAACCTGGTGACCCTCCGCTGTTACGGCAGCCTCTGCAAACATCAAAATCTGGCATTCAGCAAATCATTGAGTGCTTTCGATCAGGTATGAAACTATGCCTGACTCTTAAGAAGTTTATTACCGTGTTTTAAAACTTATTTAATATACTAGGAAAAACAGTACTTGCTTTTCTGCATATTTGCAAAATGTTTGGGGTGGGTTTTTTTTTTTAAATGAGGTACTGGTTCTTTTAAGAACGTTTTTCATATAGAGTTATAGAGTTCCTGCTCTGTAGTCATCTTTCAAAATCATAAAAACTTAGTTTCTTGCTCTGCTTTTATGTCACTGTGCTGTTAATGAGCTTATCCTAAAAGTCCTGAGATGATGGGAAAATTTAGTGTTTACCTTGACCTTTTTTAGAATTGCCTTTTCATGTGACTCTTGGTTGTTTCCTGGAGTCACTGTATGTAGTAATAAATCTAAACCCAACAACTGAGCATTTGGGTGAGCATGCCAGAGGTGACTGAAACCTTTAATGTTTTCTAACTATTTCTATGCTTCTGATACAGCAAACCAAACGTTTTCTTTTCACAGCACTTGATACAAGAACATAGCAGTTATTAAAAAATTTAAGTAAGATTTTTAGTGCTGCTATCTATAAGTTTCTAGATTTTTCCACATAATGCAGTTAGACATGAAACATTTCATAGATAGAAATTACTGCTGCTCTGTAACAGGATCCATGTCTGGGCTGAATCTTGTAGAATGCCACAATATTCAGTTTATATTCTCTGCTTACCTTTAAACAACTTATTACAAGAAAGAAAACTGGATGTGAGAGTCATCATTAGTGAACTTCTTTAATAAGAAGTGTGCTTGGATGAGATCACCTGAGGCATCGTACGTGCGTGGCAGGCTGCTTTTGCTTGAAGCAGATGAATGTAATCTCTACTAGTAATAGCAAGAAGTAGTTGGAGGTACACTGTCCCTGGGCTACTTCTAGATTGTCCTCACTGGGAGGTGTTGATTTGATAGCTTACTTTGCTGTCTTCAGTCATCTCCACCAGGCAAGTTGGACAGCAGCAAACCAACTTTGCCAAGACTTTACTGGTTAGTTTTGAACAAGCAGTTTGTTATGGGAAGAAACTGTTTTGATTCTTGTGGTAAAGAAATTGACTGTAATATTTAAGTGGTTTTAGCAGAAACTTCTGTCATCCAAAACATTAAGAATAACAGATGAATTTGAATCTTGCTCTCTAAAAATGAAAATGATTGATAAAGCCATAAACTTTGGCATTTCTGCCAGGGAAATACTTGTAATGACCAAAGTTCTGTACTGATTTCTTGTGATTGTGACAATATTCTAGCTTCAACATTTACAAATAATAACAGAATTTGATGAAGTATCACCTGCTCCATCTAGATGTAACAACAGAGCAGAGAAGGCTCCAGTAAGCTTGTGGCAGCACATGGTGGCAGAAGACTGGCTACTCATTGCCACAAGCTGCAGTTGGTGAAGAATAAGGACATGCTTGTTTGGTTTTTTTTCTGCCTGCAGTGTCCACAACACCAGTGGATGTTTTAAATGTATTTGCTGTTTCCAGAAGTCACTAAACATCTGCAGTTTAGTTTGAAAGGACCTTTTTTTTATTAACACCAATGCAAAGATTCATAGTTGCATAAGGAAGGTTTGAACCCAGAGTGACCACATCATCTAGTCTGACCTTTAGTATGTCATAAATCCTTAAATCTTGCCCAGTAACTTGGATTAAACAAAAACATTTCAGTCCTGAACAGAAAAAAAATGAACAGTCAGTATAATAGAAGAGAGAATGAATAACTTCTGTGTCCCTTGGTTGAGAAATAGTGGAGAATTAGATTTTGTTTAAGAAAAAAAAAATTGCTTTGGCTTTGTTTCGGAGAGGGGGCTGTGGTTAGGGCATGCAGCAGCAGCATGGCCAAATTTTGGGTTATTGTGTGCTGTCATCAAATTGGAAGCCTTTTGTTTGAATTACAGTTTTGTGAATTACTGGTGTTTTCTTTACATGGAGCATCTTCAGTTCTGTTCAGCTGGGTTTTTATCAGTGATTTCCTTTATATTCAGAAACTCAAGTGCTGCTTACTCAGATCTTGCATCTTACCCAGCTTGCATTTGGGGAACTCTGTACAGTTTTAAAATTTAGACTTTTCACTAAATCTAAATGTTTGTCCAGTAGCCTGTCTGTAAAAATGCAGGTCAGATGCAGATCATGTTAGTAACACTTGAGAAAAGAGCAGGGAGAGGAAAAGATGAGAGGTTAGACCAGTGGCTCAGGAAAGGCGTAGGAGGGGGCAGAAACAGGACAGTAGGCTTAGCCAAGTTTGGGTCCCATTTTTAAGCCATAGTTGAAGAAGACACTGTGATTTGCTAAATCTCAATTGTAAAAGTTTTTGTAGTAGTGCTTTTACACCAAGAAGCAAAATGGTGTCTTGCTAAGGCCCATTGTGTTGCAGAACTCTTAGTTGTTTTGAAATTATTAATATTTAAAAGATTTGTTTAGGAAATGGNTTGCAGAACTCTGAGTTGTTTTGAAATTATTAATATTTAAAAGATTTGTTTAGGAAATGGTACTGCAGTGTGACTCTGAGTTTGATCAATAAAACAGTCTCAAGAGAAGTGGCGGTGATGACAGAAAGCTTGAACTTGTGTTTCATCTTGAAGAATGGCTTGATGCAGTTTCATAGTTGTCTGATGTTATTAATTCTCAGTCCAGTTTCATTATATTTTTGCTTGTTCATCTCATTTTGATTTATTCGATTGTAAGAAAAAAAGTCAAGGTAGAGAAATTGGCTGAATTTGGTCAGCTAGTGTTTCTTCCCAGTTTGGAGTGGGTAAGTATTCATTTAGTAATCCATTGCTAATTGTAGGCAATATATTCATGTTTTTTGTGAGATATACAAATGAAAGAGTGAGTTTGAAGTGTAATTTAAACTCTGAATCATATAGTTGTTTAAGCAAGACAGTAGCTGAAATACATCAGCATTGCTGGACCAAGTTGTATCCTTGGGTTTTGTTTAAATACATGGTCTATAATAGTCTGGAAAACATGCATATGGGAAGTTTTCTGACTTTAATTATATATATTTTCCTTTCAGCAGGCTGAAAATATATCTGCAGTTCTACTTTCTTGCCTAAACATCATCATCTTGATTTTGGGTCAGATACCTGATGTAATAACATTTCTTGACCTGTTAGTTCTTCACTTTGTTTTATTGTATGTTCTGTAGTTTTTTGCCCTACTGGGTGCTCTTTTAGCATGAAATAGCTGTATATATCTTGCTCTCATTGCACTGTTGGGTAAGCTGAAGGAAAAAAAATACTGCAGGCATTTTTAAATGCCCTAGGTGTTTATTTACTCCTGTTGGACAATTGTATTGCAGCAGTTACTGTAGTATGGACTCTATTCTGGTGTTAGCTGTTAGTTTTTATCATAAATCATTGCATTTTCCCTGTAAACTGTAACGTGCTTAATCCTTGACTTCTTAATCCTTGATTTTTTTTAATGCAAATTAGGCTTGTTTTAAAAGTGAAAATTGGAGCGTGTTTGATAAACTTGCAGTGCAATGAAGTAGCATTCACACAAGATAAAATGCTGCTTTGCTTGCCATATTTTAAAATGTTTCCACGTTCATGGGAAGACACAGATTAAAAGTTGAACAGAACACATTCCTTAAGTGTAACGTTTCCTCTATTACAGGAACTAAACAACTGAAACATATCTTGTTAAAAGATGTGGATACCATTTTTGAGTGCAAACTGTGCCGGAGTCTCTTCAGAGGATTACCAAATTTAATTACTCATAAAAAGTTTTATTGTCCTCCAAGTCTTGAGATGGATGATAGTAAGTCTTACTAACTGAAATATTTAATAAAGCTATCTGAAGTTGAGAAACTTACCTTTCTGTACCATTTATACAAACTTACCAGAAACAAAATGCCAAAGAAGTGGAATTAATTTTCATCAGTAACATATGTAGAATGCTTTTATGGTAGTAAAGAAGCTACAGCACTAACTTAATATGCCTGAACAAACAAGATCCACGTCAATGTCATAATTGGATAGCTAGTTTATACTAGCCTTTTAATGAAGAGTGTCACTGTTAACACTTTTTTCCTTCCTGCACTCATTCCTGTCATTCTGTCTTTACTGATACTAAAATGTATGTTCTCTCTTTCCTGTCGGCCTTTCTCTTTCCCTCTTTGCTTTGCTGATACTGAAAAGTATGCCAAAGCACTTGGAAATGAATCTCATATGAAAGTGTGGATCTAAGAAGGCTTTTCAGGTTTAGATCAGCATAGCTCTGGTGGACCTCAGCTGAATCCAGCGAAGTGACTTGGATCAATATCCCTAATTTTTCCTGTATTTGGGAAGCAGTGTCAATAACACAGTCCATCAGTTGTACTCACGAAACACAGGCTAAAAGTTTACCCTTTTCTTTAAGGACCTGTGTGTCTGTAATCCTGTCTCTTTTCCACTGCCTCGCCTCACCTTATGCTGCTTTAAGATATTTTATGTGATCATGCCTAGCTCACCATCTTTGTTGTAGAAATTAAACTTTATTAATAAAAAGAAGTAACTTAAATGCTTAAGAAAAAAATTATATGACTATAAATGATGACTTTTTGTTGATCTGAGTAAAGCTGAATAATTTGGAAACATGCAGCATTCAAAAATGTTTTGTAAAGGTTTCTAGTTATCTTGATTTCTTGACTAGGTCAGCATAGGTGCAGTGAAGATTTTTCTTTCCCGATTAATGCCTTCCCCTGATTAATGCCTTCCCGCCTCAATATTTCAAAGATTAGGAGCCAGCAGAGATTTATGTAGCCAGTTCATTTCCCATATTGTGTCAGATAGTGCTGTGAAGGACAAGGTGAAAAGATTAGTACTTTCTGAAGTGAGTGTGCTAGGCCAGTTGCAGAGAGCTACAGAGCTTCTCTGTGAAAAGGGATGGGTTGTATTTTCGAAGTAAGGTTAGAAGCACACTAGACTTAGATGCAAAAGTTTTGAAACAAAATAAGAATACCCTGAGTAATCACTTCCTGTACAGCTCCTCACATTCCAGCTGTCCTTTAATTAGTTGGGTGGTAGCTTTTGTACCTCACTCTTCACTAGGAGGGGTGCAAATGAAGAGAATACTACTACGTGTTCTGAATAAAGCTGACGTAAATAATTCACATAAAGTTGAGTTTAATTATTGAATCAAGTTGGACTTTTTTCCCAACAAATTAGATCAAAAGATACTGAACGAGAGGTAGGAATAAAAGTTCAGCATCCCCAGAGTGAAGAATTCCAAAGACTATTCTGTAATGACTTTTTTTGAGATTTATTCTGTTAGTGAAGTCATAAAACCGTCTGAAAAGGTGCTATAAAGTAGGAAGGACTTTTTACCTTTGATAAAAATTATATAGGTAGCCCCATTTGAAACTGATTGCAAAAGGTATTAAAGATTCAGTGTTAAAAGGTTCTGAGCAGCAAAACAGTATATTTACTGACACTTTTTTAATGTATTACTGGTGGCATAGAAGTAACAATCCTGACTAAATGTGGGTTTTCAATTAGCTGTTATGAGGAATCATGTCTTCAAATCATCATGCATAATTTTGCACCGTATCATCTCAGTGCCTCACCTTTTTGCTGTAGCACCCTGGCTTCTTAGTTATGCCAGTGCAGATGCTTAGTGTTACTGTGCTGGGAGCTAGATCACTGCACTAATTCAGCATTTAGAAAACAGAATATGACTGAGGCCCATATAATCATGAAGGAAAATGGGAGCAATATTATTTCTTTTTTCATAATACAAAAACTGTGGGGTATGCAGAAAAAAATACCAGGCAGTAAAAGCTATCAGCGTTTCTAGTAAAACAAACAAAAAAACCCCAAACCACTTAACATTGTGGTAGCCAAGAATATATATGCTTCAAAAACATTTGCATAAGCCTTTTTTGGAACTAGGTGTATTACAACAGTACTTCAAAGGCAAACTTCAGCTTCAGAGGTTTTACTGGCATCAGACAAGCAAGGACAAACCCTGTATCCTTGTTTTTTTAAGTCTGCTTCAACTGATTGGGACAGAACACAGGATGAACCTTTGGTGAACCTCAATGAAGTTACTCTTTCTTCAATTATCTTACTTGTCTCCGTTTTACTGTTTTGAGAAATTAGAACATTTTCCCTCCTTCCTGAATAATACAGGATTTTTCTGTCCTGAATATTTACCATCTTGCTGTATCACTGAGTTCTCCTATTAACTGCTTTGGTATTTCTAAAAGCTTTCTCTGCACCAGAAGTTGAGATCTCTCTTACCTACTTCTATCTTCCTACAGTGCTCAGGTTACTCAGAGATTTCATTCTTTATTATGAACTGCTCAGAATTCAGAAAGAAGAGCTTATTACCAGAACTAGGTTCCCTTACTGAGAATGTCCGTTTCCAGCAGAAGGAAAATCAGTTTCTCATGATACATCATGCTTAGTTACACACCTGCAGAACAAGCTCAGTCATACACTATTATTTTTGCAATTGATACAGATTTTTAAAGAGAAGTTTAATTCCAGGCAAACTAATTTTTAGTTTAAGTGGCTTTCACATTAGCATGCTAGAAGGATGTACTTCCAACATTGGCTTTTAATAAAAAAGTCACTTTTACCAATGTGGTGAAAGTGATTACTCAAAACCTTTAAGTATAAATAGTTAGAAGAATAGTACAAATACAGGATTTGTGCAAATCTGGTGACTGAATTGACATGGTGGTTAAAGGAGACTTTGAATAATTTGAAGTAAAAAAAAATAATTTAAAAATAATTTTGCCTCTCTTCACAGACCTCCCAGATATAAATGATAAACAGAGTCGAGCCATAAATGACCTCCTGGAAGCAATCTATCCAAGGGTTGATAAGCAAGAATATGTAATTAAATTGGAACGTATAGAAACTAACCAGAATGCTGTATTCCAGTATGTATCAAGGACTGACAGCCCAGATGAGAGCACAGAAAGTAGTAGTACCCCTGATCAAGCTCCAGTACAGGTACAGGAGCCCAGCACTGAACAACCTAAGACTGTTTCAGCTCCAGCCCCAGTCCCAGCTGGGGAGGCTGTAGAGTCACCTCCTGCTGATCCCATTGCAAACAAAGTGATACCTACTCCCGAAGAACAGCCTCCAGCAGTAAATCCTGAGTCGGACTCTCTGGATAATTCTGATTTTGGCCACCAGTTGATCTGTTGCCTCTGTAGGAAGGAATTTCACTCCAGACGCAGTGTACGTCGGCACATTCGAAAAGTGCATAAAAAAAAGATGGAAGAGCTAAAGAAGTTCATAGAAACAAAAAAGAAACCAAACCAGTGCTCTGCAAAAGGACGAAATAAGAATGTTCTTGTAACATTAGGTAGAAGTTGTCCTGTATGTTATAAATCCTTTGCTACAAAAGCCAATGTAAGGAGGCATTTTGATGAAGTTCATAGAGGATTAAGAAGAGATTCCATTACTCCTGATATAGCTACAAAGCCTGGGCAACCTTTGTTCTTGGATACAGTTTCTGCTAAAAATTCTTTTAAGACCCGAAAACAAAAGTCGTCTTCAAAGGCTGAATACAATTTAACTGCATGCAAATGCCTTCTGTGCAAGAGAAAATATAGTTCACAAATAATGCTGAAAAGGCACATGCAGATTGTTCACAAGATAACTCTTTCTGGAAAGAACTCTAAAAGAGAAAAAGGACCCAACAATACTGCCAACGGCACAGAAATAAAAGTAAAGGTTGAACCAGCAGATTCTGTAGAACCTTCACCCCCTTCCATTGCCCTTTCTCCACAGAATGAATTAAAGGGAACAAATCATTCAAATGAGAAAAAGAGCACACCGTCAGCACAGAAAAATAAACTTAAACAGGACCCTGAGAACCCTAAATCAACTTCTAAATCAACCACTAAATCAACCTGTAAATCAACTGCTAAATCAACCTCTAAATCAACCAATGCATCTGCTGCAGGTGGCCAGCAAAAAAACAGGAAGCCAAAACTTTCAGCTGGCTTTGACTTCAAGCAGCTTTACTGTAAACTCTGTAAACGCCAATTTACTTCCAAACAGAACTTGACAAAGCACATTGAGTTACACACAGATGGCAATAACATTTATGTTAAATACTACAGGTGTCCTCTCTGCTCTTACGAAACACGTCGCAAGCGTGATGTGATAAGGCATATAACTGTGGTTCATAAAAAGTCCCCACGCTACCTTGGGAAAATAACTGCAAGTTTAGAAATCAGAGCAATAAAAAAGCCAATTGATCTGGTTCTAAATAAGGTGACAAAAAGAGGCCCTCAGAGGGATGAAACAAAGCAGATTGTTTCAAAACAGGATGTCACCTCTAACTCTCCCAATAAAAAGTACGAAGGAGCTGATGTTGGCATTGAAGTGAAAGTCACAAAAAACTTTTCTCTGCACCGATGCAATAGATGTGGGAAAGCGTTTGCCAGGAAAGCTTTTCTAGAGCATCATAAGAAAACCCACAAAGGAAATGTATCTCATTCACCTGAAGAAAATAAAACCAAAGGCAGAAGTACAAGATCTAAAGCTGTTGTCTGGTGAGGAAAAAACAGGAGGGTGTTTTGTTTTTTTTTTTTCTTTTTTTTTTTTTCTCTTTAAGAAACTAAACAAAGCCACCACCTTTCATTTGCTGTTGTTGATTTATTGCCGAAAACGTGTTTTGGTTTGGTTTTTTTTTTTTTCCATAGATTTTATGGTTTAGCAGCATAAATACTGAGGTCGATGTCAAATTTGTTTCTTAAATTTTTAGTGTTTTGGAAAAGAGTTAATTTCTGAATTTGTCATTGTAGGAAGTTGGAATAGAGTTTAGATTAAACTGTACCGAGTCAACTCTTTAAATTGTTTTACAGCATCTGTTTTAACCAAGCTAATATACATACATTTCTAAAATAGTACTTTTTAAAAATTAACAATAATCTTGTTTGGTTTGAATAACTTAACCTGTTAATTGACTTCTCTGTGACCCACTTGAAGAAGTATGAAGGGTGCTACAGTAAAAGCTGTTGACAGAAAAAAACAACCTATGAACTTTCTGGAATTATGATGCATGTATTTTAATGTGTATTGCCTATCCTCTGTCAACAAAAAGGACATAGAACAGTTTTTTCAAATGTAATTTGGATGCTTAATTGTTTTGATGTAAAAACTATGAGTGAGGTGCCTGCAAACACCTTTAAAATCATCAGAGTTAGAATATGATTCTTTTAATGCTTATGTATATAAGCATGGGTTTGGAGACTCCTTGTCATTTGTTTTTTGAAGTGTCTGAGTTTCTCCAAGGATATTTTTGTTTTAATATTTTAAATATATGTGTAGAAATCTGGCCAGTAACTTTCTAAACTTCTGCTTATATGACACTCTGGGAATATTTTTACACTTGGAGGGGTTGTATTTGAAGTTTCTCAGCTTTCCATAGCCTTCATGTTAAAGATGTCTTGTTTTTAAAAGGACTTTTTAAAAAAGGAAATAACGTATGTACGTGGTCAGTTTGTATTTCTGAATGGCACACTGATGCCTGATTGGGGATCCCACAAAAACAATTATAACAAAGAGAGACAGAAGTGATACCTTTAGGAGGTTATAACATCCTTATTCAGAACGACTTTCTAGTACACTGGGTGAAAAGAAAACCAAGTATATGTGCCTTGTTCTGTATCTCAACTCAGACATACTGTTTCCCAGGAGGTGATTTGGTTTGAGTTCAGCTTTTGTACTGCATTTCCACCCAGCTATGCTAAATTGTAATCTGGTGCTTTTGTGACTTTGTAACAAATCGTGGCTAAATGAGAGGGAACTTCAAAAATAAACTGAGCTGGACCCTGAATTGATGCTGAATTTAAGAGGAGGAGGAGTGACTTCTGCATTTTGGTCAAGAATAAAAAAAATTAGCCTTATAAATTATTTAAGTTGTGTAATTTAAAAGAGAATTATATGGGTAAACTCAAGGTATTAATTTATTCCTGTTTCTCCTCAGATAGGTTCAAGTGATGTTCGGAAAGTTTGGAGTTCGTTTGAATGAAAAAGACTTTAGTTGGTTGTTGGAGCCGCTAATACCTTGGTAACGGTACTGTAAGGAGGAAATAAGCTGTTGGTTACTTACTAAATTAATAACCACTCTGCCTGTAGGGTGGTGCCTCCTCCCTAAACACTGAAGTAGTTGAAATGCACGCGTGCTTCTAAATTAGCAGTTATGTCTATGCAGTTGAGGTTTGACAGAGAATAGAATGAACTTTCTGAAATTACAAAGAGTGCAGAGGCAAGTTGATGAACAGCAGCTTTGGAAGAAGATTTTTGTTCCTCGTTTAGGAAATCATCTTCAGAGAGCTCATCATGGTCCTCCCTAGTAGTGCTAACTGATGAACAGCTCTTAACTTTTTTGTGATATCCTACTTTGGCAAATGTTGTGTTATATACTGTTCTAAATTTATTACAAATGAATGAATGTATAAGAGCAAACAATGTAGTGTATACTGGCTGAATTGTACTAATTTTTAGTATTTGCCATAACATCAGTTTGTTCATGTTGACTAATTTCCCACTCCTGGGACTTTCTGAATTCACTGTGTTGAAGTTCCTTCAAAGATCTCCATTTTGTTTCCATATGTGGTGCATAGGACAACGTTGTAAACATCTAGGAAGTTTACAAGAATATCCACATTCCTCTATTCTTTAATTTTAAAAAAAATATACACAAGCACTTTAATGATAGTTGCAGTTTATTTTTTTCAGTTTATATTTTGAAAGATCAACACACTAATGTTAATATGAAGGTAGTGAATATTTGCTGATGTATTATAGACAGACAATCTGTGCACAACCACTTATAATGTTAGCTTATTTCATTAAATATTAATAAAAAGGGAGGATAGTATGAGAGAAACTCAAAATATTTTTTTTTCTCTCAAGATTGTGAATGACCACTATAGGTAGCACTTCACTTTGTATAATTTACAAAATGTTTTAGACTCCTTTTTTTAACCTTTTAATGAAGACTGTAGTAAAGCAGTCGCGTGCCTACCATTACGAAATTCTTGGCAGGTTTCATGTTTCATTTTTTTTTGGTTCTGTTTCAGTTTGGTTTTTTTGGTTTTGGTTTTGTTTTTTTTTTTACTTTTTAGAAAATACTTGGTTTAGTGATTTGTGTCAAATTGCTACAATTTGAAAGGTATTGTACATCAGAAGGAATACCGTGTTTTTATGTAGGTTCACTCCCTTACTTAGGGAGGTGCCTTGTGTTCATATATACTTTTTGTATAAAATATATCTAAAAATGTTGATCACAAGATCAGGAGTAAAAATACTTTTATGGATAGAGAAATATTTGGCCCTGTTAGTGCATTGCACTAAAATTACTGTGAATGGGAACTGGACTGTAGCTGTTGCTCAAAATGTTCTATATTGAATGTACATGCTTTTGTTTGGGTAAATGTACTGTCTTTGATGGAAAATAAAGCAGACTGGAAATCACTTGTAAACGAAAGGATGTCGTGTTTGTAAACCAGGAGTATCTATCGCTCCACAATCAGGAATCAACAGTGTTTACATTTTTGTAAAATTTTACTCTCTGATCACTGAAACTAGTTGGTTGTAGTATTCCCTTGTAGTAAGTGGTTTGGGGTGGGGGTTTTTTTTTTGTTATTAAAAATTTGGCACTTGTGGAGTGAACACTTCTCCATATGGAATGTTGACCCTTGCTATGTTTTTAGAACAGCGCTGTTGTTAGTGGCTTTTTGTGCCTTGTAAAGGTATCTCTTCCTTAACTAAGCAAAGCTTGTCTTAAAGATCCTTTTAAAACAAAAGTGAATATTGATATTAAAAGAGATGGGCTGTGTGAGTTTCATTAATAAGAAAATATGGTTGCCAAGTTTTGCATTGCAAATAATGTCGGTGGCCGTCCAACGTTGCTTTTTATAGTTGGAATATAAGAAAAGAAGTACCATAATCATTGTTTATTCTTTTGTAAAGAAAGGCATCAAGCTGTTTATGTAAGTACATTGTAACTAATGTTCCTGACTGCCTGTGGATTGAGATTAGGAAATTTAAATGCAGGTTTAGTGGTAGAGTAACTGTTCATTTCTCATTTTATCCTTGTGGTTTCTGCTGTCTGTTGGGGGTAAGTGTGCAGTCTGCATCTTGAAATAACGTGGAGGTGGTTATTCCTTTTTCAAAGGTAAGCTTTCTGCTAAAGGGCCTCCAATTCTGCATCCAGGTAGATAAGCAGAACTCCAACATTTTTTTGTTCCACTCAAAGTTTTAGGCAGCGTATTTCTTGAAGATGGGGCTTAATTAGCAATTGCCACAACTTTTTCGTTTGTGGTGTTTTTTTTTTAAAGTCTTCCTGTGTGGTTAAATCTATTGGGTAGCACTTTTGAAGCACAAGTCTCCTCCTTTTCGTTCTGACTCAAAGAATAGTTTTGATTTCTCATTTTCCAATAATGAAAATAAATGATTCTGGTTAGTTGGACTTGTTCAATTTAATGATTTTTTTAATTGAATCTTTCCCTGCAACCACTTTGAATGGGAGGAAATAAAAATTTGAGGGGAGAAGGATTGCTAATTATTACTCTTAAATTGCACAATATATATTTTTTCTACAAATCTTGAAAATCTGTAATAAAAGTTTGAGTACAGTCAAGATCCATGTGGGGTTGCACATCAGTGTGTCTGTGTAGGAGGTTTTTAATTGAGGTGCAGTCTTGTGTTGTTGATAAAGCATGTTGGTCTCGCTCATTTTGCTTGACAAGACAAATGTAAATCCTTCAGTGGGCTTTCAGGGTGAAGGTTGAGTCTTGTTAAAGGGATTTTTATTCAGAATGGATGTGATACACCTTACAGAGAACTTTGATGATCTAAGCATTCTGTATGGAAGCCTGTCTTGTAGGTAACAATTTTTTTTTTTTAAAGTGATACTTACCTTCTGAGGCTTTGAGGGCCTAGTTTTAATGTCAAATTGATGTCAAATCTTGCATAAACAACAAATGAAACAGCTACTGTGTGGCAACTGGCAGAGAGCAACACGCAATTCGATATGAATTTTAGGTGAAGCCATTTTATGAGGTGAAATCACACAGATTCTATACCTTTATTACTGCAAATGTGGCAAGCTAAAAAACTGCTAATTGGTTACACACACTGTTCACACCGTATTGATTGGTTAGTAATTATAACGAGTCCTGATAAACCTATCTTATAGCTAAATATCCTTAGTTTACCTTTAATGCCTAAAAGTATCTGCACACCTGCTGTTTTGAACCTCTTGTTATGGTTGGTTCCTGACATGTTCTGTTACTCCCTTCCCATAACTGCTTCTTGGTTTAGAGTAGCCTGTACCCCTATCAACAAGGCCACTGTGTTTTGAGAATGTGATTATTAGGATCCTCAGAGCATGAGTAACTTTTCCTCTCTCATGGGGACAGAAGAATATTGTCAGGGCCTAAATCTTGGGAGAAGAGAGCTAGGCTGCCAGCAGGCCTGCTGTCTTCCCCGACACTAATGGAGGCATCAACCTGGCTGAAGTTCTTGGGCTAACGAAGTGCTGGCTTCTGTCTCAAAACCATCTTTAGTGAATCATGGCTCAGCTGAGGGGTCTGGTCTTCCTGGGTTTATTTTTCTGTGTTTAGTTTTGGAGTGTTCTATGCTTTACTCATCTCTTCCGTCTGGAATGGTGGATTCCAGGACTTGAAATCCTTGTAGTGTTTAGTCCCCTCAATTTTATATGAGAATTAAAGAAAATTGTAGCTTAGAGGATTGTCATTATCACCATTTAGTTTTGATTGGATTCTGTTGGGATGAACTTAAAGCTACTGTGTGAAGGATCTGTATGACTGGCCAAGTGCTTGAAGTACTTTGATACTGAGATCAGTTTTGACTGATGGTTGAAAGAACTGTATTTTACATTGTTCCCTCTTGCTGGATAGTGAAATACAACAATTGGAGTACCACAAAGGTAGACCAGTACGTTGGTCAGGGCATAGGGGGTAGAGAAAAATGGGACCTCAGTGATTATATGGATGAAGAACCTCTCATGCATGCACTGATAAGAAGACTTTGAGGACCACTCGCTGGGTATAAAGGTTCTCCACCCCTCTTGAAAAGGGTAAGAGAGGGCAAGGGAATGGTGTGGAATACATTGTAATTCCCTTTTGTAGGGAGCTTGCTTCCCAGTATCCCTCAGTTACAGTCTTAAAGTAGTAATTTCATTGATACAAATTGGAATGTAATTTGAAAAGTTAGGATCGTTTGGGGTCATTTATCTTTGGGTCCAGCAAGATGTTGGTAATCTTCATAAACGGGTTGTACGCTTGGAACCTTGTCTCGGATGAGGAAACTGTCATTGACTCGGGAGGATTTAGTGGGAAATTAACATAGTCTGAGCTTTTGGTGTAACACATAGACCAAATACATTTTTCTTCAAAATTAATTGTTTCGCTGCGTTGCCAGGAGCAATGCTGGCATGGTTGGTGTGAAGGCTGGATGGCCAAGGAGGGTGTTCTACCTTGCTGTAAGGTTATCCTCCAGAAGTAGATTTTTAGTGTTTTTTTATCTCAGGTTCTTTGTGTCAGCAATCCACTGCAGGGTATTAGCATCTGGTAGTACTTTTTTTGGGTTTGGGGTTGGTTTTTTTTGTTGTTGTTGTTGCTTTCCTGCCATTTCAGTCTAAGGCAACTCAGATTTACCTCGTCTGTCCTCTCAGCATGAGCCTTTTTTTGAGTCACAGCTAGTTCACCTCTCTGGCTGAGCTGGATTTACTTCCGTGCTTTGAGCCCGAGTCAGCTCCTTTACTGGGGCAGAAGTCTTTGCTTTGATCTTCCCATAGCTGCTGGTGTTACCTAAAAGAGTTCAGTGGGCTCTGGGGCAGAATGTAGACCAAAAAGCACAGTCCAGCTTTTGCAGGATTTCTTGTGTGCACTTGCTCTTAGGTTTATTCCCTCCCTTGCTCAGATGTTTTGTTTTGAAGGATGTTGTGGTTTTGGAGTCCTCCTCAGCAAAGGCACGAGTAAGGTAGTTCAAAAGCATGGTTGTGGCAAAGGTAGCTCAGTTGTGGCTTAGAATGAAAATAGATGTGGATGTGTGAAACATCATCATCAATTTCCTTTATAACAGTAGGTGTAAAATGTGAACTGCCACTCTCTCTTTGAAGAAGCATAACTACCTGAGAGCGAGCAAGCCTAAAATGGATACATTCCATCCATAAATGTATAAAGCCCTATTTTCAATCAAAAACATATTCATGCTATTGGCAGGTAAGTGGAGGTCAATAGTTTTTATTATATCTAAAAGTGGAAACATCTTTCCAAATTCACTGAGACATTTTTCTGCGTAGCGTCAGACTGGTAATGGGTTAGGTGGTGTCTGGGTCCACAGGGCTTAACATCAGGTGTCTGTGCTGGTTCAGGGTACTTGTCCCCCTTAACATGAATGAGAACAAGGTGCACGTCTCTGCTGACCTTGTTCAGAACTGAACAGTTTGTGGGCGACTGTTCTTTCTTCATTAAATCTCAGTAGGTAGATATGGGCAGTTGCTCCTCAAAGAACCCTTGCGTACGGTAGACTTCTCCCTGCTACTTCACAGGTTTTTTCTATGTATGTGGGACTCAGGGATGGATAAGGACGTTGTGTTGATGTGTAAGTGAGGATGCATAAGGTGATCTTTTCGGTATGCTGTTGTGGGATTGTGCATGTGTAGCCTGTCATTATAAAAGTGAGAAGGTTGAGAGAATGTTGATGGGCTATTTGGAGAGAATTTAGATAGCAAGCCTGATGTATATACATCCATCTTTAAATGATGGGTTTGAGTTGACCAGAGCCTTGAGGTGAAACTCCTGCATTTTCTTTTAGATAGCTACAACAGCAGCCTATCAGCCTGTGAAATATGTATGCTATTTGAACACAAAATACTGAAGTAGAGGAATAATACTTTGTATCAGAACAGAACCTGCCAATTTAAATGTAAAAAACATTGAAAAATGAAGCTCCTTCTGCCCTCTTTGCATGCAGGTGTCATTCTTTCTAGTATGAGCTAACTTCCAGTGTCTTTCTAGTTTGCACCAACTGCCTGCTGTCTCTCCTGAGGTTTGCCAAAGCCTTTCCAGCATGACTGTAGTTTTTCAGTTTGCTGCCAGTCTCTTGCTTGTCTTCGAAGTCAGCTAGTGTTATCACGGGCTCCCACCTTCCCATGTTTGTCCAGCAGCCTGAAGGCATCTCCCATTTGACCATCCAAGTTATGCTTAGGGAAGGAGTGGTGGAAGTATCCTCTTCCTTGCTTTGCAGTTGTCCCACGTGTCTTTTGTTTTTTATGCATTGTTACCTGTGTCCTCACTGCTTGGGGGTGGACAGTTGGTTGGTTGGTTGGTTCATTGGTTGGTGTTTTTTTGAGAAAATGTATTTTTTTTTCTTAATGAAAATGTGAACTCTCTTCACCTTTGACCAAGTATCTGTCTGGGTCCTATTAAGGTGATTGATGCATTTTAGTATATTGTGTTAATGATTTCCAGACACTGGATCCCTCTGGTAGGTGCACAAACATCATTCTGAGGGTTTTGGCTGCAGTGCCATGCCTAGAAACTGAAGTCAACTGTTTGGTATTGCAGATTCATATGAGTGGAAGTGCTTTGCAGCTGGTATAAAAGTACATTGAAAATATGCTCTGAACTACTAACAAATTAAGCATTATGAAAATGGTCTTCCACACTTAAAAGACTGGAGGGACTGTTTTCGTAAATGTCAGTAACGTCTAGAAGCTCAGGCCAGGATCAGTTCTGTTGGTGCAAACCATAGTTTTTACAGTGTAACAGAGTGCAAACACCTGTTAAATCGTACTTCTGCCTGTTGCTATTCTGAATTCCAATTTAATTATAATTACTTAATGATTCTAACCATAGAATTTGCTTCTCTGCTATTTGAGGAGATACCGGAGATCCTCCGCGTTGAGACATTCTTTTCAAATGCTTGTTTTCAGTAAGCTCTCTCAGGTTGCAGTCATCTTGTCAGGATACAATGATAGGATGTTTGTTTTCCTTGTCTTGTGTCTCTAAATGTTCAGGCAGCTCACTGATGGCAGCAGTGCAGAGTCAGGTACCCAGTTATGTTTGGAATGAGATTTCCTTTTGAGAAGAAATCTCATCTAGGAAAAACATGGATCAAGGAGTGTGGAGGGAACCATGGATTGACCCGTGGTGGTAGGAAATGGCAAGCCAACTGTTAGTGTTCTTGGCTTCAAAACCAGACTAACAGATACTTCCACATCTTGAAATACAGAATGACATATTTTTTTATTTTTTTGTATCTTGGAGCTAATTTTCTCACTTGGTAGATTTTTTTCTAAAATCCACAGCAGTGTGATGCAGAGCAATGTAATCTATAAACGTAATAGAGTTCTTAAGATAATTTTTGGAACAGGTTTTGGGGTCAAGTTTTAATATGTGAGTAAGGATCTCTTAAGGGAGGAAAAGTTATAACTAACTATGCAGCTGTGATAGCTACAGTAGCACAGCAACAGGACAGCCCTCTCACTCTCATAAAAAAAACCCTTTTCCTTTGTGGGAGGTGCTGGTTTTGTGTTTCAGTTTCCATCAAGTAGTGACGTGGTCACCTTCTGACTCAGCTGTGTAGCCCCCAGCCCCGTTTTTAGCATTTTACTGCTGGTTGGGTGTGGTAGAGTGATGCTGAATTGCTATTTATCTGCTTCATATTTTAACTTCTTTAAGCACTTAACTTGATTTGTTTGAAGTAGGAATTTTTTATTTTGTCTGTTTTGAAACCACTTTGCATTTCAGAGTGTTGGGCCCCAGTGATTTTTGGTTTTTTTCCCCTAGAGAATGACATGATACAAACACCACCGGTGTGGTAGTTTAAAAATTGGTTATGGAGTCTCCTCAAAGGTGATTTTGAAAAAGGCACAGTGGAGCAGGAAGAGAATTGAGCAAGAACAACGTGGTTCCTGGTACATTTATGCCTTTAAATACAGGTTAGAGAAACAGTTGTCAGGAGTAACATTTCTCTCCCTGCACTAGGTACCTAGTAAATGGTTTGAGATCTTCAGGCCCTGTCCAACCTTTTTTTTCTCACTACTTCTGTGTGCCTGAATCAGAAATAAAGTCCTTATTTTTATGATTGGGTTTTTTTTTTCTAGGTGAGGATTGATGCCCTCCAGTCGCTTTTTCCATTGTCATTAGCTTGTTGTTGTGAGCTGGTAAACGGTAGAGTGTAACGAAATTCGAATCACAGAATCACAGAATGAAAAGGGGCTGGCCAATTCCCCCTGCATCCCATGCCTAAGATATTTATAAACATTAATTAGGTCTCCCCTTAGTCTTCTTTTCTCTAGACTGAACAGTCCCAGCTCACTCAGACTTTCCTCATACAGGAGATGTTCCAGGCCCTTCATCATCTTCGTAGCCCTCCTCTGGACTCTCTCCAGGAGGTCCCTGTCCTCCCCAGGTGCAAGACTTTACACTTGCTCTTGTTGAATTTCATTAGGTTTCTCCCTGCCCAGCTCTCCAGCCTGTCCAGGTCTCTCTGGATAGCAGCGCAGTGTTCCTGCGTGTCAGCCACCCCTCCCAGCTTTGTATCATCGGCGTACTTGCTGAGGGTGGATGCTATTCCCTCATCAAGGTCGTCAATGAAGATATTAAACAGGATTGGACCCAACACTGAGCCCTGGGGAACACCACTAGTCACAAGCCATTAAGAAATCCTGGTTTCTCCTGCTCTGAACGGGCTTGCTGCCTGCGGAGCTGCTCCTTCTTTTTATTTTTTGGAGCACGAAATAAATTAATAAATACATAAAATTCAAGCAGAGTAAGTAGGTAACTATGGCAAGGCCTGTGGAAACACTAGAGGCTGGAGTAGTTGTTTGAATGGCTTTGTGCTAAGCACATGTGAGGGGAATGGGGTAATTCCTGCTCTGGGGCACTTGCGACCCTAAAAAATTCAATTTGCCTTCCCTTTCCTTCGGTGTAAAGAGGGAAGGGCTTTGGGCAGGAGTTTTGTGCATGGACAGGAAGGGCAGTAGGACTATGGGTATTCATAAGTTGAGCCTATCCACTGCCATGCCTCCACATCCTCCTCCCTGAAGCAGGGAGATGTTGGAAGAGGAGTGGGAAGACCCTGAGCCAGGAAGGAAATGCATCTTTTGGAGCGGCGGCTGCAGAGCAACAGAAAGTCTTGATGTGAGGGGTGGGTGTGAAGAAGACTGGGCAGAGCAGCTCGGAGGCGACGAGGGGTAAGACTTTTTGGATCTGTGATGGCTGGCAAGGAGAGAGCCTGAATATGGGTGCAGAGGAAACCCAACAGTTCCTGGAGCCCACCTGTGCCTCTCGGTCCTTTTCTGGGCCGGGAAGGGCAAGGTGGGCAGTGGGACTGCGTCACCTGAGCTCCCGCTGGCCTGACATGCAGAGGAGCGAATGAAAAGCAGTTACTTCGGGTTGCACCGCAACTGTTCTCCAAAAAAAAAAGGCCGTTTCTGGTGTTCCCTCTTCCCGCAGGAAACCTGTGAGCCCGGTACCTGGGGGGCTGCAGGGCAGCACCCCTTTGCCGAGGTGGGACTTGCTGAACCTGCCGCGAGATGGCAGCACGCAGTTTGCTATAGCGAGAGAGAGAGCTCCACAGGGATGTTGGAGACGGCAAATCCACGGGTGTTTTCCGTACGACCGGTTTCTTTAAGCATAAGGAGATGGATATTCTGAAAGTGAAGACAAAGGGAGGTGCAGAGGTAGGTCCTGGGCCGACCTGTGGCATAGGAATCAGTCATTAATGTGATTAACGTAAAGAGTTCCTTGGTTGTGGCGTCTGGAATTCGGGAATGATGTCTGTAAAGATGAAAAGTTTGCCTGATTGCATTTGGTTTTGTCCCCTGGGCTGTGGGATAGCTGGGGATGGTGCATTGTCACAGTATTTGGTGGCATCTGCTCAGATGCTCTCTCAAAATTAGCATATCAAGAACCTGTGCAGCTTAATAGCATTTAAGCCCAGTGCCGTGGTTTAATCCCTCAGTGAATATCAACAGAGGAATTTTACTTTATTAGTGTCTGTTGCCTCCTCCAAGCTTCATTTTACTTACCTCTACATTAAAAAGCAAAATACTGACAGCAAAATTACTTCCACTTTCTAAAATGCAGAAGCTTTATCTTGGGAATGGCGAAGAGGTATCATAAATAGAAATTTCTGCATTGTTATGTTATATAGCATCTGTAACTATATTGTTTCCAGGCCTTGAATCCTACTGTATTCCCAGAGTTATCATTTGGAAAGGGTCATGTCTACAGACAGACACTATCTCCTTTACACCTTTGGTAAAGATGACTATTTACTGAACTTCGTGTTAGCAAAGCCTCTGCCAGAGAAAAAAAAAATAAAACAACTTATTTATTTTCCAAATACATATTTTAGTTTGTTTTTCCTTTTTTTCTTTTTCCAAAGGGAAAATATCTCAGTGTATCTCATATTCTGAGCAGTAACAGCAGGGAATACTGTACTATGTTGGTAGCTATAATGAAGCATGTACATGTCAGTGTACATTACAGTGACTGCTCTGTGTCTTGGCTGATGGCTAAAACTGGTACTGCCACACCAAAGTCCCTCACTTCCACAGTTTATAATCCTGCCTGGGAAAAAATCACAGAATCATAGAATGGTGGGGGTTGGAAGATCATCCTGCTCTGCCAGATCTAGACTAGATCACCTAGGTTATGTCACACAGGAACACGTCCAGGCAGGTTTTGAATGTCTCCAGAGAAGGAGACTCCACTCCTTATGTTCACATGGAACCTCCTATGCTCCATCTTGCACCCATTGCTCCTTGTCCTATCATTGGACATCACTGAAAAGAGCGATGTTTATGTACAGTGTTTAAAACATGTGCACTGAGTCCAGCCATTCAGTTTGAAGGCAGTCAGATGGGACCTTCTCAGGACATGTGAGATTTAATGCACGGATGCCGGTCAGACGTCTGCGGGCCCATTTGCATGTGCAAGCACGCTGTAGCACAATGTGTCAGATATACTGGTTCCACACAGTGCCCAGCTTAAATCCAGAGCTTATGTGAAACGATGGGTTTGCTGCAGATGAGTGCTCCACAGCTGTTTTATCTGCAGTTCTGAACATCCAGAAATCTCACGTCCAGGAACTGAATGTTTACATTGCATGCAGAGCATGATGCTTCTTGGTTGCAGTGGGCATGCATTGAGTCAGTGAGGACACTGCCTGGCTTGCTGATATCGTGGTCACCCCAGCTCCTAGCTCACCCTGCCCTGCAGAGCAACCCCTCGCATGCCATTCCCTGGGGTGTCCCTGCTGTATCCCAGCCCTGTTCACCGCTCACAGCACATACGAGGGATGCAATCCTTCTGCCAGCTTCCTTGACACCACAGCACTGTATGATAACAAGGGAAGATAGGTTGTCTGCGCTTCCCAAAATTGCTATTCATCTCCTGGCCTTCTGCTTCTCTCTGCTTCCAGCCAGCCCTTTCAGCCAGCTTGGACCTCTTGCTCCTCCTAAGCTTGGAGATATGCAAGCAGCTCAAGCTCCAGCTCTGTAGGTGAAGGGTATGCTCCAGGCTCCAAAGAGCTTCAGCTGGTGGATCATTCCATGCTCATACCCATCCCACCATTGTCCCTATATGGCCGTTGAAGTTACAGCCTATACCTCACAACCAGATGATTTCAACAGACATCTGCCAGTGTAGGAAGGTGTTTATAAATTGCAGCAATGTTAGAATAATTTTTTTTCCTACTGCACTCTATGTCTTGCTTTAAGGTGAGTGACATGCTACCTGTTACCAGCATGAAGTTTCGGTCCTTGCTGTTCATTTGAGATTTGCGGATCTTTCTCTTCTAGCTGAAAACAGTAGAGTTCAGTAGCTTCTGATAGATAAATGATGCCCTGCAATTTTTAACTAAAAAGATACTCTATTCCATTAAATTCTTCAATTTTGTCACAAGGGAAGAGAGAATTGACCTCTTCAAGGGAATGAGCTGTTCTTTTAGCGCTATCACTGTGTTTCTGATGATATCAGTGATGGCCAGTTACGGTCATTAGGAAGAAGCTGTTTGTCCAACATGCAGACAGTTTTTATCTGCAGGGGAAATGAATTAACAGGATGCTCCACCTGCCAAGCTCACTCTCACGGTTTCATCGCCAGCTGATCCATCCTGTCACTGTCCTTAAGGAATGCTCAGCCTTTGATGAGTCCTGGGAGACCCCATGGTCCTGACTTCCCTCCCGCTTGCTGACAGTGTGTGAGCTGTGGCGTGGTACGTGGCAGCACCTGGTTTTGGAAGGGTTCTTGTGTGGAGCTCCAAGCAGACAAATCCATCCGTGGTGCTGCAGGAACCATTTGACATCCCTATAGGTTGTTTTGTGCCTGCACTTTTGCATCAAAACAGACTTTTAGGTAGATCTAATATCCACTATACCATGCGTGCTCACAACAGGCGCTGTGACCACTGTAGCAGTATGTGTCAAAGGATCTTAGGACCCCTTGAGACTGACCTTCTTAATGAGATCATACATCCCTTCTTTTCACCTTCCCAAACCTGTAGTGCCTACTACAAGGGTATACTTGAGATATGTACCAAGTTCTACATTGACAGAAGTACGCTAGTTGATACATATGGCATTTTGTCACAGGGCAAAAGGCCAGGTTGTATCTACACAGACACCTTCTATGTAGGCACTTCCACCTCCATTGAGTCGTGCCAGAAAACAGTCACATTAGGTCCACTCACAACAGGTTTGTGCAGCTTCTGTGGCTTTTAAATGGCGTTTCAGTGCCAGAAAACTGTACAGGAGCTCATATGCTACAAATGCAGTGAGTGCTGTCCTATGTTAGGAGGGTCGAAGAAGAGGATCATTTTGGCAGGGTAGTCCTGTAGTCTTTCCTGAGAAATGTGTAAAGCAGCCATTGTCTATGAGATAGATCACTTCCTGCAAAGACTAATGGGGGAATATTGGCTTGGATAGAGATGTCAAGAAACAGTTAATACTTCTTACATACTGCCTCTACTATCATGATAACATAAGGTTTTTAGTTCAACTTAGATTTACACCACTCCTTGATTTTATGCTTAACACTCACTTCCATCTTTGCATAGGTCTAATTTAGATTTATGAGGCTGAAAAGAGCCATTATGATCAGGTAATCTGATCTGAATAACAGAGTTCCTACACTTTGCCTGGGCTTATGCCTATGTTAGACCTGTCACCCCTGGCTGACTTCCAACGGGTTACTGAGAAAGATCTCGAGTCGTGATTTTAATATTAACCTTCCATTGCTTCTTCTCTCCTCCCGCCCCCTGCTTTGTTATATCCTCAGTTACCTGTCTCCTGCTCCTTTTGGCAATTTCTATCATGCTTCATGCAGATGGAGCCCCTTTAATCTTTAGTTAATTGCTTTCCTGTTCTTCTAATAAAGCCTGAAGACTTATTTTTCAGAAAGGAAAAGGGATTTTGTGTTAATTAGCCTCTGTGCATATGGTTAGAGAAAAAATATTCATGGTTTTGTGTGGTGGGACAGTAGGAGTCCTGAATCTAATCTGTGCTGTATGTCAAGAATTCATGAAGCTGTTATATACCATAATTAATTTCAACTTTTATTTTCCATAGCAGGTGCTATGCTTTCATTATAACCTGAAAATGAGAGTTGGTCTGTTAATATAGTGACCCAGCTTTACAAGAAACTGTTGTTTGGTTTCTAATCAAATTATCTGCTTCTCTTGATGCCTATTGTGCCTGCCTGCTGAAATAATAAACAACTAAAATATTTTAAATTATACATGGTAAGGGCATCTACGCTTTGGTACGATAGCTACATGTGGAGTCTGAAATGCCATCTTCAGAATATATTTAGAGTCTACTGAGCAATGGTGGTGAGGGGTTGATGTGGGAGCATCTTTCCCACCTGTCTTAACCCCCCATTTATGTTTTGATGACAGGCACATAAGAGAGTTTTGGGACTCCTAAAGCTTGTCCTAAATTCTTTATCTTGTCAAGGAAAAGGTAGGCGGCTCTGATGGCCTCCAGACAGAAATCATCTTTGCCCCAAGTCTAAGCACATAAGTCATCTGCAAAGTGTGGTCAGACACCTTTCCAGACGGGCAAGGCAGCCACTTGTTGTTGGGAAACCATTTTGCCAAGTGAAAATAGATACTTAATTGAAGAACAAGACTACTTTCTACAGCATACAAGAGTGATGGTTGAATCTAATACTCCTTGTATGTTTGGCAAGTGAGGAGGTTTGTGTTTTCCTCAAAACTATTGTTCAGAGACTTGGAAAAAACCATTTTTTTTGGATGTCATCTTTTCCCATAAGTGGAGGCTCATAGGTACTGCAGAGGCAGGCTGGCTTTCTGTAGTGCGCAAAAGTTGCTTATAAATGCTAAATCCTTGTTTTGTCATTTAATTTACATAACCACCATATGGCAACAGTCCATCTACCACATACTGTCTGTAACTAATTTTAACATTATTATTCATCTTTCTTCCAGTAACAGAAGGAAAGAACTTCTGCCGTTCGGAATCGTATACATTACCCAACGTGTAGTAAAAAGGTGTGTTCTCCCTTAGATATAATGCAGTCTCATCGTTGCAGGGCTGAAAACTGGAAAACAGAATACACAGAACTGGAAAACCAGCCTGATTCTTGAGTTATTTCTGTGTCCTCAGCGACGGTTTGTTTTGATCGAGGTTTAAGGTTTCTCTCCTTATCCATTGGGAATGTGCTAGTGATGGTCCATTGAGCAAAGTCGTACAACCTCGGAATGGTTGTCTGAATAGGTGGTTAATAATGGAGAAAAATGATTGAAAGCATGAGAGATGTTGAGCTGAATGTTCACTCTGTCTGCTGGAAGGAGCAGAGGAGAAGCTGGCCAAGATCTGGATTAGCTGACTGATCTATAAGATGTAGTTTCTAAGCCAAATCATTAAGCCTTGAAAGCTAGCTATTAATCATCCATAGAGGCTTTTGTATCCTCTGTAGAGGATTGCTTAGAGCAAACAGAAATAGCCCTGGTGCGTGCACAGGAAATCGGAGAGTGAAGGCAGCCGCTCTGGACCAAGTAGAGCCTATCCACTACTCTGGGCAGGGCAGAGAAGCTAAAACACAGCAAGGCACAGTTCTCTGATCACTGAAAGACACCAGCTAATCATGAAGAAGGGATTGCTTTTAGAGGATGTTAACTTTCTTTTATTTGTTTATTTATTTTTAAAAATATCACAGAATCACAGAATCTTAGGGGTTGGAAGGGACCTCAAGAGATCATTGGGTCCAAACCCCTGCCAAAGCAGCTCCCTATCTCATATTACATAGATAGGCGTCCAGACGAGACTTGAATATCTCCAGCGAAGGAGACTCCACCACCTCCCTGGGCAGCCTGTCCCGGGGCTCTGTCACCCTCACTGTGAAAAAGTTCTTCCACATGTTGGTGCGGAACTTCCTATTCTCTAGCTTACAGCCATTGCCCCTAGTCCTGTCCCCACAGACCACTGAAAGGGGGCTGGCCAATTCCCCCTGCATCCCATGCTTAAGATATTTATAAACACTAATTAGGTCCCCCCTAAGTCTTCTTTTTTCCAGGCTGAACAGACCCAGCTCACTCAGCCTGTCCTCATAGGGGAGATGTTCCAGACCCCTGATCAACTTTATCGCCCTTCTCTGGACTCTCTCCAGAAGGTCCCTGTCTTTTTTATACCAGGGAGCCCAGAACTGGACACAGTACTCCAGGTGGGGCCTGACCAAGGCAGAGTAGAGGGGGAGGATCACTTCCTTCGACCTGCTGGACACACTCTTCCTGATGCACCCCAGGATCCCATTGGCTCTCTTAGCCACCAGTGCACACTGCTGGCTCATAGCCAACCTGTCATCAACCAGGACCCCCAGGTCCTTCTCCACAGAGCTCTTTTCCAGCAGGAAAACTGAGAATAATAGGGTTGCAAGGGAAGTTTAGAGTTTTATCTTTACTCCAGAACAGGGTCTGTTGTCTGTCGAGGAAAGTTTTTCTGGTTCTTTAGGCCCAGGTTTTGTTATTGTCAGTGGAGGAAATTCCTTTGCCTTGAGGTGGAAACCTTGCTGTTGAAATTTAAGCCTGCTACTTTTCCCCCTTTTCTGGGTGGGCACAGGGAACTAACTGTGCAATCCCTCCCTGCATCAGAGTGCTAGAGGGCTGTTGGCATGTCGCGTTATAGCCTTATGTTCTTTGGATTCAAAACCTCACTGCTCCATCTTTCCTCCGGGGCCGTGTTTCCTCAGACCGTTCTTGCCGCTCTCCTCTGCATCCCTTATGGTTGGCCCACACTTGCTTCCACTTGTGTACCTGTTTACTTTCGTGTTGTGAGAACAGGGCAGTGCCACAGCCGTGCCTTGACAAGCAGGAAGAGTGTCCCACATACTATGTGTGCAGTATTCTGTCGCTCAGGGGCATGCGGAGTCCTGTTGGTACCTCAAGAAGCCTGCCACTGTTCAGTACTGACTGACCTTCGCCTTCTGTTTGATACAGCTCAAGGCCCTTTTCTACAGAACTGATTCCTAATCAGCTATTTCCTGTTCTGTATTCATTTTCTTTTATAATATATTCAATTTGTCCCTGTTGGGGAGCATTCTGGGGGTTCCACTCCCCACTCCCCCTTATTTCCATTTTTGGCAAGATTATTTTGCCCTTTGTGATACTTTCATTTCCTTCTAGGTTCTTCTGCAAATTTAATATGCATTCTCTGAATCATGGAGTAAATACTGCAATGTATTGCAGCCAGGACAGACCCCTGGAGAACCCCATGTGACACATCCTTCTGTTCTGATGCTTACTCATATATGGCAGTGCTCCGGGATGGAGTCAAACCAACCTAAATTCCCAATTTGAGAATTTTCTGGCCACAGGATTGTAATTTTTCTTTCTCCTGGCTTTAGGTATCTACATTAATTAATTCTATCTGCTTAATGTGGGGAAATATATATAACTGTGACACATCTAGACAGATGCAGAAGTTGAAAATGTATTAGTCACAGGTAGAGCCATTATTTTCAGATGTGGATCTCAGCCTTTATTCCCCCCTCTGAGGAAAAGAAAACGCTGTTGCATACTGTTCAGGTCTGTTTGCAAAGGACAACTTGGCTGATACACTGGAAGAAAAGACAGACTGTGGTGGTTACCCCCCCGCCCCAACTATAATGTCTCTCGTGAGATATAGTTTATCTCAGTTGGCGACAGGTCCTGCAAACTTAAATGAAGACAAGCTTTGTGGTGAAAGAAAGGTGCAGGTGTGAATATTTTGCTTAAGTATTCTTTAAACAAAACCCCACCAAACGTAAAAATTAGGGCTGTACCAATAAGATCCATTTTTACCTTATGACATTGCCCTATTCTAACTTACTTTCTCATAGGGACTTCAGAGGGCATTAGAAATTACTTTCTAAAGCACATCTCATTTCCAGGTGCTGGGGGTTAAGGAGCAGCTGAACATTTATGGCATTTTCATTTTAAAAAATTTTTTTCCTTATTTAAATACAGCTTTGCAGGAGAGACTACTAGTTTTGGTGTGCACTGTACATTTTATACCCTTTCCAATTGTTCTGGAACATTTGTCTCCAGCCTTTGTCATGTTCACATCATCTCATCAGAGCAACAGCTGCCTCCTCACTCCTGAATGGACTCAGTACCAGAGGAAGTTACCTGACTTGGTTCAGGATGACTGAGTTACCCAGACAAAGGGAAGGAATGACCTTCTTGTGTAGTTGTGTTGCTCTGTTTTCCTGCATATGCTGGCAGCGATCTCACGATTCCCAGCTTTCCTTTACCCTTCAGTTCACTTTTCGCTGTTCTCCTCGGATACTTTCCTTTGCTTTTCCTTCTTTGTTTACTTTTGTTTGTTCTCATTTGCACCTGTCCTCCCTGCAGGAGGACATTTGGTGTGTGGGGAGGTGAGGAGGCCTGTTATAATTCAAAATATCTCCTATTTTTCCACTCCTTTCCTTCTTTCACACTTACTGCTCCACTTCTGACAGCAGTGAAGCCTCCCAGTGTGAAAGCCTGCATCCTTGCTCCTGTGGTTGGGACAGCACTGCACGTAGTCCTCTTGCTGTCCCCATAGTGTGTGATGGGACTCTGCATCAGACAAAGTTTTAAAATTTTATATTATTATATTAAATAATAATTCCATATTATTATACTAAATAACGATTTTATATCCTTACATTAAATTCTCTCAAAACACTAAACTTGGTGTGGTTTTCTTTTAACCTCAAATGGGACAAACTGTATTTGCCCAAAACCTAGAAAGTTAAGTTTTCCAATCAAGAGAACTTAGAGCTTTTAAGAGAGTCAAAAATTAAATTAAAAAAAACCCAACCCAACAAAACTTGATCACTTAGGTGAGTCCTTGCTTTATCAAACACAGTGGCCTGCTGTGCTATATTAAACTCTGCCCAGTCTCCTCTTCTCTGGGATGTTCTTGTTCTCTCTGAGGGCTGGTTGGCTCCTTGGTGCTCCTTGGTGTCTTTTTCTGTGCAATGGCTCCATCGCCTCCTCCATTGCCTTAAGCATCCTTTAAGCACAATAACCAACTCCCTGAAGAAGACTGAAGTTTTTTTCCTCCTAAGTTCTGTCTGACACGGTATTTTCAAGAGAAAACAACAGCAACTTAGAAGCAGGAAACAAAACGGGATCTGTCCCACAGTATTTGAGAAAGAGAGATTGTCTTGAGCACTGGCAGGAGTACGGGGAAAGAGTACATGAACAGGACAGGTACAGCATGGCTGCAGCAGTATTTTGCTTGAAGCAAACTCCTAATGAAACAAGATACATGAAAACCAGGATTCTGAACATCATTGCTCATCTGGGGTTTTGGAAGAGGAGTTTAATAGTTAAAGCAGAGTATAATTTTGCCTAAATGTCCCCAGTGATTATGGTATTATTATTTATTTATGCCAGTGCCCACAATTTGCTGAACACTTTCCAAACTTTCAGGAGAACAGTCTCTGGTCTGAGAACTTGCTGTCTGAGGATAGAGACGAATAGCTGTATTTATTGAATTTCTAATAGATAAGGAAGATGATTGCTTACCTGATACTAATGGAAACATCTGCTCATGATTGATCTATTGTGTAAGAAGAT
>VZTU01015146.1:119139-139659 GCA_013400835.1 Zapornia atra
CTAATCGAGATATTTCTTATACTCTAATAAAGCTTCACAATTTCATCTCTATTTATAATATTTTCTGTATTCGTAGATCGTTTTTTCTGAAACTAGGGTTATACCAAGATTACAAAGTGCAAAACTACATATCAATCTGAAGCTGTAAAGCAGAGGCATTGCTGCTATGGATTTAAGAGAAATAAATTTTCAGGTATATGAGATACTTTGAAAAAGCTTAGGTTGCAGTTACGCTTGCTGGAAGACTGTCTGGTAGGAAAGAAGCTGAATCAGAGTGAGGTGCTGGTGGTCTGCACTGGAAGGGGTCTTTCTCATGATGCTTAATTTTCAGCATGTTGGAGGACAGCACGTGTTGTTTCTCTTTTCCTTTTAGTCCTCTTCGCTCCCCGAGAGATATTGCTGAGTTGTGGACTGGAATAATTTGCCCCCTTGGGTCCTGTTCAGACAAATCCCCCTATAATTTTATTTATTACCATTAACAAAAAAAAATCTGCTTATCTTTTTTTTTTGTTGTTGTTGTTCTTTCTAGCACTTCTGTAGAAAGGTTGGGGAAATTAAAATGCTTGGCCCACAGTGCTGTACATGTAGATGTATGGCTGTCCTTATTTCAGAGCACCTCCTCCTGTGCAACTCATCTCTTGGGTTCACACCGCAGACCCTGGCACCTTTCTGCCCATCAGACCCTTTGACAAGTAATACTCATTTTTGCCAGCACGTGTTGTTTATGGAAGGCAGCTGCCCACCCTGAGCAGTGCCTGATGGCTGCTTTGTTTCTTTCCCCACATTCCCAGGAGCTGTGATGACCTCACGTGCTGTACAGGCTGCAGTACCTCCCCTCCGAAATCCTGTATTGATGCTGTCCTGGGTTTGGCTACCATAGAGTTAATTTTTACCAGAAGTTGGAATGGGATGCAGCTGGGACAGGTGACACACACTAATCAAAGGGATATTCCATATGATATGACATCATGCTCAGCATAAATGGGTACTAGTCAGGGAGGGGTATTGCAACTCCGGGACACGCAGCTCAGAAGTTTTGGGACAGGTCTATGTGCATGGTATGAATTACACGGTTGTTGGGTGAGAAACCACACTGTGTATCACCTGTTTTGTACATTCTAAGTCCCAGTTTTGTTGTTTCCCCTCCCCAGCCTGACCCAGCAAACCTCCCTGCCCCCACCTCATGGTTTCATTTTGCCTGTTCTCCTGGTCTGGCCAGGGATGAAGTGGAGAGCGAGCTTCCCAGTGTACTCAGCTTCTGCCTTGGAGCTGGACCATGACAGAGTTCTAGGTTTGCAACTGAGCCACAAGGATGCCTTTTATGAAAACATGTCATCTGAAAGGCTCCAAGAATGATTGATTTATGGTAATTCCAATTGAGTTGTTCCAACGGGTAATAAAAGTTCACTTAATATTAATTGGAATTCCTGGGGCTTGTGATTCTTCTGTTAGGTCTTGTTATACTTCTCTTGGTCCACTAAGTGAAGGAAACAGCCAAAACCCTGTTTTCAAACTATGTTTTGAGGAAGTCCAACTTCAGATTCTTTTTGCAGCTTATTTATAACATTTTTGTCTTCCTGTATTCTTAAAATGTTGACCTTGGACTCAGCTTCCAATATTTGAATTGCAATCTCAGCCAACAGAAAAGTTGGGATTTCTGAGTTTCCTCCTCCCAAATGAGAAGAAAAAGAGAAGATCTTAACAGCTTCTACAACTGTAGGCTCAATCTTACAGCAAACACGAAACATCACAGTTTGGGCTATGAAGATGATTAAGGGCCTGGAACATCTCCTGTATGAGGACAGGCTGAGAGAGCTGGGACTGTTCAGTCTAGAGAAAAGATGACTAAGGGGGGACCTAATCAATGTTTATAAATATCTTAGGCATGGGATGCAGGGCGAATTGGCCAGTCCCTTTTCAGTGGTCTGTGGGGACAGGACTAGGGGCAATGGCTGCAAGTTGGAGCACAGGAAGTTCCGCACCAACATGTGGAAGAACTTTTTCACAGTGAGGGTGACAGAGCCCTGGGACAGGCTGCCCAGGGAGGTGGTGGTGTCTCCTTCTCTGGGGATATTCAAGACCCGTCTGGATGCCTGTCTGTGCAATATGAGCTAGGGAGCTGCTTTGGCAGGGGGGTTGGACCCGATGATCTCTTGAGGTCCCTTCTAACCCCTACGATTCTGTGATTCTGTGATTTTTAATATTTTTATTTTAAATTTATTTTTAGCATGATTTGATGTTACCTAAGATATAAAAGGCATGTTATGTTTTAAAAAGGCTATATTTAAAAATGCAAGTATCAGGAAAATCAAAGCATTTCCCCACTTTTTAAAAAGGGTTTTGTTTAAATTCCACCTCCCTGTGAGCATGTTGAATTTTCTGATGGAAAAGTGTCAGGGAAAAAATAAAATAAATCCCAATTAGCTCTCCTCAGTTGGGCAGTATACAATCGTCCTACTTCTAGCAGATTTGTTCTTATTTACACATCTGAAGATCATACTTGACCTCAGAATCACAGAGTCATGTTGCAAGCTTATTTTTCATTTGCTATTTCCTTTAAACTAGAGTTCTTCTCAAAGTCTTTGCATTACAGGATACCGTTTCTCTGTATCTGGATGTTTGACCTACATTCTTTATTTGAATGAAACTAGCACTTCTAGCACCACAGGCTCTGTGTTGAGCTGACCCATTCTTATCATTTTGCATGCTGCCAGAGTTTGTACTTTAGCTGCAGCAATTCTTTTGTATTCGGTTCAATAATAAAGGTATTTCATACTGTTGAGACAAGAATAGAAACTCTGTGCAACACCATTTAAAATACTTCTGTTTAGAAATGTATGAATCCAGTTTCCATCTGAAATCCATTTTATGTTCAAGCATCTGCAACTGGATGATAAACTAGATAATCTTATAAGAAGTTTTTTGATCTTATTTTTCTTAGGACTCTATGCTTTTTTTTTTTTTGTTCAAAACTTGATTCTAAACAGAAACTCCTGCAACATGATGTAAAATATCTTGTCAAAACCTTTTATATCAGTATAATTACCTTTATCACCTAAAGTTCTAATCTCCTCCAGTAATGGTATTTATGTGACAAAGTCTGTTCTCCATAATTCTTACTGAATGACATTAATTATGCTACCCATACCCTTACTCATGGCAAATGACATCCCTATCAGCCTTCCATCAGTTTGTGTGCAATCAATAAGAGTCTATCCCTTTAGGTCATCCTTTTTAACCTTCTTAATATCTAATTAGCTTTTTGCCGTTTGTTCTTCTTTCCACATTATACCAATATTTCTTACAAATCAATATCAATGTTCTCCCAAACTTTCTTCTTTCTTGAAGAAGCTCAAGGACAAAGCTCTTCTAGTTCCTAGGGGATACTGAGGCTGTAGGAACTATCCACACAGGTCCCATTACCAGATGCTGAGGCACCATTTGAGAAGCAATTGTGCACACTGGGAAAAGGTGTTTCAGGTGAAACCTTCTACTCGATGGACTTGGTGAAATGGATCAGACCCTCAAATTCTTAAAGGGATCTTGGCAAGACTCTACGAGGTCTCCTCCCACATCAATGTCAGCATGCGACTGGCCAGGTGGAAGAGTAAAGCAGCATGAGAAAAGACTGCGTGGTAGGTAACAGAGCCTGGCCCCAAGTCAGGAGACAAGGGATGTCCTGTGTCCTAGCCCACTCCTGCCATGCTCTTTCCATAAGACTTTACATGCCATTTTTCAGGCAAGAGACTTCAGTGATTGGACCTGGTGGTCTTAAAGGTTCTTTCCAACCAATTCTATGATTCTATGTGTGGAACACAGATTCTGTGCTTGTCTGGTAGATGTCAGATGCCTCAGCTGAAAATATTATTTACAAATGGTATATTTGCCTCTTCCATTTGGTCAGGCTTGTGAGCTGCAGCCTGGTAGGAAAAGAGGGAAATCAGGCAGTCACAAAATGTGTGTGTGTGCTCAGAGACCCCCGACAAAGGACTGTCCTTCATGATAAAAGCAAATGGACAGTGGAAGAGAGGAGTTTGCTTTAATTGGAATTACAACAATGTTTTGATGATTTGCAGCCCTGGATTTGATTGCTTGGTTTGACCCACTGCAGCAAGGACCTTTGCTGTGGTAAGCTAAGTTATCTGCAAGTTGAGATTGGTAAAATGATGACACTAATAAGACATCAGCTACCTGATGGTTGTCTTGGAGTCAACTGAGTAGTAGTAAAGTAGAGGGGTTAATACATAAAAGCCAATCAGCTCTATCACCAAAGCAGCACATGGCAGAAATGCACAACAGTTTTTAAGTTTTCTTACTGTTTTGTAAAAAATATGTATACTGGCTTCTTAATCTCCTCTGGCCTGAGGAGCTGGAGCTTATGACTTGTTAATACTCCAAACAAGAAAATGTGTTAGGCAAAACAAATCAATTTTATCTGAATCCATATATATCTGTTTTGGATCACAGCATCTTATGAACACTTATAAATATCTAAAGGGCAAATGTCAAGAGAATGGGACCAGACTCTTTCAGTGGTGCGCAGCGACAGGACAAGGGGCGACGGGCACAAACTGGAGCACAGGAAGTTCCATCTCAATATAGGGAAAAACTTCTTCACTGTGAGGGTGACAGAGCACTGGGACAGGCTGCCCGGGGGGGGGTGAGGTCTCCTTCTTTGGAGATACTCAAGACCCACCTGGACACGGTCCTGTGCAACCTGCTCTGGGTGATCCTGCTCTGGCAAGGGGGTTGAAGTAGATGATCTCCAGAGGTCCCTTCCAACCTCTGCCGTTCTGTGCTTCTGTGATCTATTGCACTTGACAAAAGTATGATTGACCACATAAGTTTGAATACTCTGCTATGAACTTCTGAATGTGCATAAAGCATTAGCTTCACAACGCCCAGGATTTAAATATTCAGATCTTCAAACATCCAATATTCCTGAAGCACATGGGATTAAATGATTATTTTAGGAAACCGATCCCCTTGAAGACAGCAGAAAAGAAGCCTTAGGCTGGTTGGCTGTGTTCCTATTGATTTCAAACTGGCATGTTGATATTTTCTCCTTCCTCTTGCTTACATAATGTAGTCACTATATGTGATGCTTTCTGTTTTATAATTGAGTTTGACTTTGCTGTGAGTATTGTCTAGCAAATGTGTCCAAGATCAACCTTTGTATCTGAAAAAAAAAGAAAAAGAAAGGAAAATCAAATTTTCTGTATATACAATTGGATATAATTTCATCTTTGACATCAGTGCCATTGCTATTTATGTGTGAAAGAAATGTGAGATCCGTATGATACTGTTTTTGGCAGGATACAGTGAAGGCAATAGTATGTAAAGCTATCACTGTCACACAATGTTTAAACTAGTTGTATTATACTCTAACCCTCATCTGCCCATTTTTGTATCAGCTCTGGAACCATGTGTATCATCCAGTTTGGGAGTATGTTGACTGTGACTACACTTGCTGGGGTTTGCCAAGCTAAACAGAAATTGGCAAAAGCCTTTTTCATCATGTGTCCAAAACAAGCAGCCTGCTGGGGCTCACTCCCGTTGTTGTGTACATGCTTTTTTTTTTTTTCTTACAAATCTCATCAGATGGGCTTTCACTTTTGAAGTAGTTATTTTTCTCAGAAAGACCCACAGTTGTAAATCATTGTGTAGTCTGACTGACCTCAAAAAGAGAGTGGAAATTGGAGGCAGCCACATCTCACCTTCTTGTATTCTCACTTCCCACAGGCTTCACAATGTGCAGCTGCAGAACTAGGTCTGTGCTTTGGCACAGACTGTTTTCCATAACATTTTATTAGCATGATAAAATATATAGGAGAAATCATGTTTTCAGCTGGTTTTCACCTCTGAGTAACTAGTTAGTATTTACTGGTACTGGCGGTATCTGCTCAGTATACTAAAGACCAGGAGCAACATACAAGATTTCCATGCCTAATGTGGGATTTGGTCATTGTATAGGCTTATTTCTGTTACTAAAGCTTAGTCATCTAGTTCCATTTACAAGGCTACAGGGTATCTGCTGGTCTCCTGCTGCCACTCCAGAAAAAGAGAGGTCTCCTATCTGGCCTGCATCATATCTGCCAGCTGCACCCCTATAAGACGTGACAAACATTACTAGATGCCTTTTATGGCAATAGAACTGGACCTGGTGTCTTTTATCCAAACATTCCTGCCCTGTGGTTGCTTAACATTTCTAAATGCCTTTGGAGGTCTTCTGCAACTTAGCCTGCCATGCTGCCTACCTGCCCAAGCCATGGTAGATCCCAAAACTGTGCAGAAAAGCATGCAAAAGGCTTTGAAGAAGTTGCCTTGCTCAATGCCAAGTGTGTCCCTCCCAATTGGTAATTTGTGCTAAGGTGTTTCTAATGAACCTCTCCTACCTAATAGTCTTGTGGCCGGACCCCTCACCCAGGAGACATGGGTGGAATGCCCTCCTCAACCCGAAGCTCACACTCCCTCTCTTGCAGCAAAGCACTGCAGCTGTTGGGTGGTGTGAGGCTTCCTGGTGAGGCCCAGGAGAGAGTAAGGCTCTCCTGTGGAGAGGCAGGATGCAGTGGAAGGGGGGACCTGGGGTTCAGGGGTTTTATTTCTTCCTGCTTAGCGGCCTATCGCAGGTGTTGGCAGGAGCTAAGGTATCTGGCTCCGGGTTTCATTCCGAGTCAGCCTAAGAGTTATGTCTAGCAGCCTTTAAATCCTTTACTGGATCTTCTACTTATCTGAAAGGAATAAGTATCTGAACAGTTCTTCTGTACTTCTAATGATGCCATACATGTCTTTGCAATTGTTCATCCTATAGTGTTGATGCGTAAATATCAGTGCTGGCAGCTTTTGTGATTTCGACCATAAATCTTGTGAAATATGTGACCATTTGTAAAGACCTGGAAGGTGGATAAAGATAAAAATGCACTAAGTTTCCATACTTTCCTCCACACACTCCCCTGCCAAAAAAAAAAAAAAAAATCCACCCCAAACCATTTTTTCTTTAGTTGGTATGAAAACCTCAGGAATTTGTCTTCAGTGGAAAATTGAGACCCAGAAGACAAATATGACTCCAAGTGTAACAAATGACCAACATTCTTAATCCCGGCTAATATAACTCTGAGCACTGACATGATTTGTTTTGTTTTGGGTTTTTTCTTCTTTTAATTGAATTGTAGCTGCAGAACTGAACCTGGCTGAGTGATAGGAAGGTCTATCAAACTCCAGAAGTAGTAAACGGATAGTCCGGGTATCAGAAGCATCAGGCTGGTAAACAAGAAGCTTCTCAGGTCATTCTGGAATGGATTAATTGTTCATTCACCTGGCATTACGTAACACCTAATCCTAAATAAGCCACTGTCTAGAAAACTTTTAAATGAGGCTTTATTGCAAGCCTAACAGATACGTTAACTGTTTCAACTCTGAGGGAATATTCCAGGGTGATTTTGCAAGGAGTCAAAGCCCACAGACAAGTTTGCTTCTTTTCCCTGAACTATCTTACATCATTTTGATTTCATACTTCTTTCTACTGAAGAAGAATTGCATTTTATGGAGCATACACAGGCATTGCAATATGGAGTACAATGCATTAGGTGGTAATGGTGTTGTTAGTGCCAAGTATGTCACCAGTAGCTGCTGAGGACTGTACACTTTTTAAAACATTAGGCAATTGCTAAAACTATCTAGTCTTTCTGCAAGCAAGTAGTACCAGCAGATTAAAGCACTCTTCTTTAGCAAAGCTGTTTCTCAAAGCAAGGGTGTTAATGGATGCAAATGTAATAACCTAGGGCTTATTTTAAGTTTTTAATAAGTCACATGTGCTCTAAATGCTCATTGAAAACAGTGCTATTTTGAAGGGGTGATTGTTCAGAAAAAAACTCTTAGGCAAACATCAAATGTATGAGGGGAAACAAATCTAAATGTCTTTATTAGCTGTTCATTTAATCCCAAAATTAAAATTGACTCCACTGAGGAGTGGAGTCAATTTAAAAATTATCCAATCTAACCCAATTGGCTTCTTTAGAGATTTAAAATTTAATTGTAAAAGTGTATTTTTAAGTGGTAAATACCAGATTAAATTAATTTTTATTTAAGCAAATGTGTATATGTTTTAATCTGAACTTCCTTTCATTCCAATAAACTCTTTTCACGGTTGATGTGGCGACTTTAAATGTTGCGGCTTGGGAGGAGAAGCATTTAATTACATCCTGACTAGGTGTGCTGGAGTCAAATGGACCTCTGGAAGGCTGCAGTTACAAGTGTTAAGCATTAAAATCCTCTGTATACAGCAGCTAATACATAGGGCATATCTGTATTGCACTGAGAAACCTGGACCCACGTGGACCTCCTTCTGGAAATCTGCGCCTGCAGGGAAAAAGCAGAAGACTTCTAGACAATGTGGGTGTGTTGAACACTGGTACCACCTTGCTTCAATTTTGGGCTCCTCTATGGAAGGTGCTGTACAAAGAGAGAGAGATTTTCATGGTCCCTGTGGGAGTGCAGGAAGAAAAACGCCTGTGCTGATTCAGGGTAAAACCGTGTTCCCAATTAAGTTGTGCGCTTGTACTTCCTTTCCCCAGGGTACATGCGACTGCAGAGCTCCTCTCTGTCAGAGACTGCGAACACATCTGCGCTGACAGATTCAGCAGAGAAGCTGCATTTGGGTGGAAATGGTCAGGTAAGGTGCTTCTGTTTGTGCAAACAGAGCAGACACACAGGCCTGCCATGCAGAGGCACCTGCCATGACCCTCTCGTGAGTCTGTGCTCCCTGCACCGGGAGGAAGAGCATTTTCCATGTGTGGGCCTGGGTGGAGATGGAAAGCTGCGAGGCTGTCCTCCCTTCCCTCTCCCTTCCCAAAGCTCCTGGGTAAGAGGCAGTCCTTTCACAAGGAGTGGTGGAGGAACCATGGCTTCAGAGAAGGAGCATCTGAGCTGTTTTCATGGAGACCCTGGAGGTGGATGTTGTAGGGAGCTAGGAAAGGGCAAACCTATTCAGACCCTCCCTCCAGGAAATGTGTGTCTGAAACAGGAGCAAAGACCTTTAATTAATTTAGTAGTCTTTTCGTTGGTCAGCAATGACTTGGGTCCTACCAGTGGCTGTAGAAGTCTAAAGGTAATATAAAAAGCTAGCGTCCCCTTGTCCGTGCCCTGGGACTCACTCTGTTGTCAATGGAGAGAGACTACCACCAGCTATGAGTCAATTTAACACACCTTTTTGAAACATTTGTTTGAGGATGAAGCAATGCCCTAGAAACTATTTATCTTCCTGATCTCTACGAAAAGTTTATGGTTACTGTTATATACCTATGCACCTATATGCACAGTGCAGCCTTCAGCGTAGCAGGAAACACATTTAGGATGTTCCTTGCCTGTGACCTGCAACCCTGAGCATGAAAACCACTGGTATAACTAACACATACATTAGCTAGACCTTTTAATCCCAGTATTGTTCCTTAATATGGACAAACTCAGTGTGTACTAAAGCTACTGGATTTTATTTTCACTCATTGCTTCATGCATTTGACATTTGAAATAAGAGTCTGTATTAATGTTTATAAACTAAGAAGTAATAATGATACCTTAACGTGCTATTTTAATCCAGTCATTTTGCATTTTAAAATGAGTATGAGCAAATTCTGTAGAAGTGTAGAAGCTTCCAGACCTTAGTGAGTACCGCTTCCACTTAACGCTAGCATACAGTGCAACTGCAGGAAGGAAAGGTAATTTAATGCCTTTAATTTGCAAATCCTTTGGTATGTCACTGACATAATGTGATTAATAATGTTTCTTTCTGATGATCAACACAGGAACACCATTATGTGGTGTTCATATGATTTCCCCCTCCTGTTATTAGGAGACTGAAGTGGCAGAAGGGAATGGGGCTGTTGACTTGCAGCCATTGCTTCCATGGGCTCTCATCCAGCAGCCAGCAGTAGCGCTTACGGGGATCTAGCTACTCAAAACTGGTTCCTGACAGAACTGGAAGAAACTTGATTTTTATGAAAATTGCTGATATTTAAAAGCATCCTTGGAAAAAAAAATTTTGGAGAATGATTACAAGCTTTTAAATTTTTCTGTGAAGCAAAAGTAATGAGAAGAGATGTTTGGGACACCTCAATACATAGTAATTTCCAGATAAATTATATTCCCTGGTCTGAAACTGATGAAAATCTTCATTATTTTCGCTATGCTTGTAGAGCACTTCTGCAACTACGCTGCTGAAAGGATAATATCCCAAGCAGCAGGGAATTTGGGCAATTTTACTACAAGCTCCTGAGCTGCTTGAGCAAAAGGCTGGGTATCCCTCCAGTCTGCATCTATCTGGGCTCATTTTTGAACACACTATCTGGCCTGATGGATATATTTTGATCTGAAGCAGAAAACACCGATCAAGAGAGGAGAGAATATGTGTAGAACAAGTCATTTGACACAATAGGAACAGACCCATGGGGTGGGCATTAAGAACACCATGTCTATGCTACCCATAGTCCAGGGATGTCTCCTGGGACTAGGGCTAGTCTGGTTTTCTCCTCACTGCTCTTGAGTTGAGGGCCCATAAGATGAGGATTGGGGAGACGGAGTCCCTCCCGCTGTCAGTAAAGATAAGGTCCATGACCATCTGAGGAACCTGAACATAGACAAGTCCATGTGACCTGATGAGATGCATCCCAAAGTCCTGAAGGAATGGGCTGATGTAGTTGCCAAACCACTCTCCGTGATATTTGAAAAGTCATGGCAGTCAGGTGTAGTCCCTAGTGACTGGAAGAGAGGAAACGTCACAGCCATTTTTACAAAGGGTAGGAAGTAGGACCCTGGGAACTACCAACCTGTCAGCCGCACCTTGGTGTCTGGGAAGATCATGGTCCTAGAAGCTTTACTGAGGCACATGGAGGACAGAGAGGTGATTTGAGACAGCCAGTGTGGCTTTACTAGGGGCAAGTCCTGCCTGACCAAGCTAGTGGCTTTCTACAATGGAGTAACTGCATCAGTAGACAGGGACAGAGCTATGGTGTCATCTGTCTGGATTTCAGCAAGGCCTCTGACACGGTCCCCAACAACGTCCTTCTCTCTAAGTTGGAGAGAGATGGGTTTGATGGGTGGACTGTTCAGTGGATAAGGAATTGGCTGGATGGTTGCATCCAGAGGGTGGTGGTCAGTGGCTCGAAATCCAGATGGAAGATGGTGACAAGCAGAGTTCTTCAAGGGTCTGTGCTGGAACTGGTGCTGTTTAATATCTTTATTAATGATATTGACAGTGGGATTGAGTGCATCCTCAGCAAGTTTGCTGATGACACCAAGCTGAGGTGAGGTTAATGTACCAGAGAGACAGGATGCCATCCAGAGGGACCGGGACAGGCTGGAGAAGTGGACCCAGGTAAACCTCATGAGGTTCAACAATGCCAAGTGCAGGGTCCTGCACGAGGGTTGGAACAATCCCAGTTATCCATAGGAGATGGTGTGCTTGAGAGCAGCCCTGAGAAAAAGGGCTTGGGAGTACTTGTGGATGAGAAGCTGGACACGAGCCACTAATGTGCATCTGTGCTGGATGCCCCATCCTTGAAGAGACATAGTGGAGGCCCCATCCCTGGAGATATTCAAAGTCAGGCTTGATGGGGCTCTGAGTGACCTGTTCTAGTGAAGATGTCCCTGCTTACTCCAGGGGGGTTGGACTAGATGACCTCTAAAGATCCCTTTCAACCTTACACATTCTATGATGATTCTATGATTCTATACTATGGTTCTGAGGTCTGGGTGCCCTATGGAGCTGGAGCACAGTTCAGATTTAGGTTTCATCTGAGAGGTTGATCCTGTTAGTTTGGTCCAAGGCAGCTCCAATTTAAGTCCTGTTAATAGCGGTGAAAAACAGGTTTGCCTCAAAATAACACTCCTAATCCAAGCTAAAATGCAAGTACAGCCAGGTGCAATGAAACCCATCCCAGAGTATGCTTGAAATTAGGGCATTTTCTTGATGTCAGGAAGTGCTGATTTCAATCATTGGTTGCAATGAGTCATAAAAAAGATGCCTGCATGTTCTGTCATGGCAAATTAATGACACAGCTACAAGACTGGAGGAATGGGGCTGTTCCTATCAGTTTCTCCTCTTACATATACCCAGCCTTTCATTTTCAAATTTCCTCTGATTTTTTTAAGTGTTAAAGAAAAAATAATAAAAATAAAAACTAAACAAGAAACCACAACCTACAACAAAGCCCCATAATAGCATGTAGGGAGTAAAACAAATTTTTTAAAAATTAAGGAGAAATATTTTTGTCTGATCCCGAATTCCTTATTTTACTTTGATTTTACTCAGATAAATTGTTTATTTAATCAGTCTCTGTTCATGTGTTTGTCTGTTAGTCTGCCAAGTAAGTTTTAGCCTATGGACTCTTTCAAGTAAATGATCCCCAGTGATGAAAATATAAAAATACTCTGTTCCCAAAGGAATATTTCTTGAAAGAAATATTTCTTGATACTGTAATTAATTTTTCTACTGAGGGAATGGGTTTCAGTTTGAGTTCAAAAGACTTTTGTTCCATTTTACCTGTTTGCCCAGACAGTAGGCACATGTATTATTTTTTATTAGCACCATTGTGGCTATTGAGAGTTAATATTGAGGAGTAACACAGGGCAATCTGGGGAAAGCAGCTAGAGACATTAAGGAATACACAAATTTTATGGCAAGCTTTACAACATAATCCACTTTCTATAAATCCATGGTAATGTGATTATTATTATTATTTCTGTACACTTAATTTGCCCATGGAAACCTCTAAACTGTTCTTGAACTTGTTTAGACTTTGAAATATTTAAGGTGAGGACAGATTATGGAACCTTCCACTTAATTTCTACACATGAGCATATGCTTTCCTTGAAATGGCTTTGTGACCATACTAATAAAAACTCCTACCTATATGTGTCTTAGTCTCCTTGCTGAATGCAAGGTGAAGAGTGGAAATGTGCGGATAGATCTTTTAGCATCTAACATAGTGCTATAACAGTTGTATCTCACACCAAACCAGCACTGTGCTTACTGCTGGTCCCAAAGTTGCCCAATAAGACCAATGAGGTAGCATTTAAGAACTGGAAATGTTTCTGCCACAGAAACATCCCTACTCAGTAAGTGTCTGGTACAACACTCAATTATACCATTAGTGATTACCAGTCTTCAGGTCAGAGTTAAGCAATGAAGCACAAGAAAGCAAGACTCATTAAACTTAATACCAATGACATGACAAAGTGGCTTTTAGATATCCTAGGTTAGGTTTTTCTTTTTTGAGAGAAGAAAATGCCATTATCATAAGAGTACATTGCAACTGGTCTTTCTTGATTAAAATGATGTCATCGATTGGTTTGTACTTCAGGCAGAGTTTAAATAATGAAGGGATTTATTAAGATCACCTTATCATTGACAAATGAAGGTAATTCCCAAGCTGCAGATGCAGAGCAAAACACTGGATGAATGTTGCATCATTGTACACTTAATCTTCCTTCCAACGACACTGGTAGGAAGTTCTCTGTTGTTTCAATAGCACAGAACTTACAGCAAATGTGGTTGCAAGCCAAGTTTTCTGATCCTCCACTGTATTAAAAAAGTTCAGTCATCACTTTACACTTATAAGATAGACTCATGTACATTACTTACAGCTGATAACCATTAAACAGGGTGAAAATCCCTTGTGAAACATGCCATGCATCATGCTAGCCTTTAATTAGTTACAAGATCTACCTGTCCTAGAACTTCAGTACAGTCTTTCCACCCTGGCTCTCAAGGGAATGCCAGGATAGTGTTCAATTCTGTAACTCAATCTGTGCTTATCTTTACAAGTCACATAGGGCAGCACAGGTCTCTAGAACAAAATATTTGGTGCTGATGATGTCCACACCAGATGTGGATCACTTCAGACTAGCTCCAGTTTGGTCTTTTAGTGGTTGTAGCACTTCAGGCACGCTTCTGGAGTGCAGCTTCAACTTCTAGTTTCCCCTGAGAGGAATCCAATCCATGAGCCTCAAGACTGCTCTGTTACATTAACCAAAGCACATAGTAAGCAGGGACAACTAGGAGGTTTACTTCAAAAATGTGTTCATGATCCAAGCTGAAATGTTAATGTGAACTCCCCCACAAAGTTCCATATGGATGTAAAAAGTCATCATATGCGAATCTTGAGCAGCAGCTCAATTACATCTTGTTGATGCAAAAGTCAGGCAGGAAAAAACCCAACCATGACCATTACTTTTCACAAAGGCTGTTAATTGATTGCTTAATTTTGTATCAAATATATTATTTTTTAGGACAAAGTTGCAAAATTATTTCCTTCTAAATATATAACTTCTTAATGAATACAAAATCTTTTTTTCTAAGGCTTTCTCACTTTTAAATACTTGGCACACAGTTGTGCCTTCTTAAGACCATTCTGAGTATGTTTTAGCAACTTGCTGTGAGGAGAAAAAGGAAAAAAGAAGGAATTATTAGTGCTGGAGTATTACCTACCACCAGAACAGACGTAATGAGGAATAAAACTAGCCGTGATTTGGTGGTGTGTGCGCTCTCAGAACCTTTGCCTGACCTGCTGTCTTTACTGTCTGGATCTTCCTATGCTCCAGTGGTGGATGTACCTCACCACACGTTGATCATCTACAATGCAGACATTTACATCTGAGCCAGTTGTCTAGACTCTTTTTATAGTCCACAGAGAGAAAAAGACACTTCTCAGGCATGATTTACATGTTCTATTTAGACATCTATGGTAATATCAGATGACTCACTGCCTGGAAAGTAGCTATTTCTCTCCATTTCCATATTTTGCATTTACACAGGGAGCCTAGAGGAATATTTTAAATACAGGAGTTTACATTTTAGATGTTTGAGAATCTATCCTGAAGACATGTATTTTGACCAAGAAAATTCACCTCAATTTTTTGTCTTCTAGCTAAGGAACCAACAAAATGTTTATATGATTCTTAAAGAACAGTTTCAGGAGCACCAGCTAATAGAACACATTCACCTGCTTACTCTGAGTTTATAGGTCTGGGCACATGAGGTGACACCATAATTTGCTTGACATCATTCTTGTGAGTTCATGTATCTCCACTCAGAGAATAACCTAAGGCCAAACTTGGGGCTGGACATATATCTGCTGCCTGTATGAACAATGTATGTATGCCCTGGTTTTAGGGGAATTCTCAGAGCCTTTTCAAAATGCTCTCCCTGCTCAGTGCTGCTTGAGGGTGGGTCTTGCAATGCTTAAACTTACACCCACATCTAAGCAAAGCCTTTTATTACTTCAAGTGAGTCTTCATTCATGATTCTGATGATTTCTAGAGCTGCAATTCCATTGCTTCTGCAACAAGCCATTAAAAGGAAAGTCTGGCTCTGTAGTGCAATGCCCTGAACTCTAGACGATGGATTAATGGTTTGTTTTCTGTCTGTCTAATAGGCAGTATTAAAAGTAGAATTGAGCTTACCTTATATCAAGCCTTGAGTACATTTTTTTTCTAGGGAGTATGCAGGTCATTTTGCTCACTTAGTTTAGAAAACAGTCTTCTGATGAATTCCGCTGTCGACAAAAATGATGGAAACACCAGAAGATTAGCTATTTCCACACACTGCTAACCTCAGAGGACTTTACCAACAGCCTACAAGGAGGCTGGAACAAGGCAGAGCATGATCAGCTCCACTTGCCTTTTGGAAAATGACACTGTATGCAAGTAACTTCTTTGGAAGGATAAATAAATGCAAAGTTGTGGGTTGTTGGGTCTTTTTTCAATGTGAAGTAGCTGTGTCCGCCTGCTGTCATTTAAAAGGAAAGGTTATGGCTTACACGTTGAGAAGGTAATGTGGCTTTACTTTCTGATTTAGAAACCTTTTTTGTACCTCACCTCAAAGATGTCAGCATTTCAAAGGCTGTTGAAGTAATCACTATATATAGCTTTTTATCAGTTTTTGTAAAGTGGCTTAGAACGAAAGGCACTCTTAAACATGGTTTCATTTTTTTCCTTTAGTGAAGGACAAAATGAAAGACTAAGGTTTTAGAAGCTGCAGAACTTAGTACCTATATAGATACTTTTAAAATATAGATATAAACCCACTCAGTCATTATACTCAAGGACAAGCTAGTGGAGACTGTCCCCATTCTGTGCATAACTCCCTTTGTGGGTGTTGTAATTTTTTGTTAATTAGGATTGAGTCTCTTCTCTTTAGCAAATATTATGTTGCTTCACAACTGTCTCTGCTGACTTCAGTGTTCTGGCTTGTGTGGGAAAGGATTTTGCAGGCTCATATTCCACTTTTATTTTGGAAACACTGTATTTGATTCATAAATATACTGTATCTTCCACTTAAATTCAGTATGAGTCCACCATTTCTATCTTCCAGATGGGTCTCCTTCAGCTTTCAGTCACACCGAAAGGCATATTATCACAGAATCACACAGTCACAGAATCACAAGGTTGGAAAAGACCTTTAAGCGAGTCCAACCGTTCCTGTCCTATAGTAAACCATATCCCTAAGTACCTCATCTATCATTTTTTTAAACACATCCAGGGATGGTGACTCAACCATGACTTACCCTCTGCATTGAGAGAATTTATCAAGTTTTACGTCATTGTTCAGGCCAGATATGTCACTGTCATAGAGCCCTGCTCTTATGGCTTTGGAAGCCAGCTGAGGAGACACCTTCACAAGGAAGCTGTCAGAAGTCTCACTCTCTCTTACAGTCATTCTTTGCCCTTTCCTGAGCTGCTGCAACCATGCCTGTGCCTTGCCACATAGCCCTTTGATGAAGATCATGATCTTCCAGCTTGACTTCCCGGTTTGACCTCCAACTTGCCTCGCCACTGCGACTTGTCTAGCAATGACTGAGATGTCCTGGCCCTGGTTGCTGCCACCAGACCTTCTCTGCTCTGTCATTTGGCTGTTGTGGGTCTGGGTCTCTTGTGGAGGACACTGCCCTGCCTGCTGTGCTGCCTGCCTCGGCCCCTGGCTTGCCCTCAGCTGTGGCACAGCCATTTCCTGCTGCCTCCTGAAAATAGAGATTAAAAAGCCCATTTACAGAAAGGTGTTCTTGTGCTGCTCCTTCCAGTGAGGGGATGATTTCAACTGCTAAAAATCTTCTAACATATTGGAGTTTGTTAGACACATTTGGAAATTAGATACTAAAGATATTCTGATCCTGGAAATATCTTCCTTGGAAACTGTGCTTCCGTTCCTACATGATGGCTATCTTCCTTTTTATAGTTTAAACTTCGACATCTCCTGTTCACTGCTGAAGAGTTTATTTGAAATAAGTCACAGCTGGGGCCTTCCAGAGGTATGTTCTATTTTACAGATGGTTGCACACTTTCTTTGGCCTCCAGATAACACTTTTTGTCATAGTTATTACTGTGAAATGCCTTTTATCCCCTCCTTTTATTTTACCTTCCAATAGATTTTGAAAAGAAATACTAGTCTTAGAGAAAGATGCAAAAAACCCACAAATGTCACGTTCCTTTTTTAGTGATTATGTTTTCTTGAAAAATTCAAACACACATTTTCCCAAATATTTTGTAATTCAGAACATAGTATCCACTATCACTTTGATGGGAATCACTGACTTTGTGGCTCTGTATTGCTTGATGTCTGTCCTTTCCCTGAAAGTTTTCATTCATGTGGGATTTTTTGGCAAGTAAAAGAACCACCCAGAATTCAGAGTGTCTTACTTTGCACTGTTTCAAAACTAAAAGAATATCAGGCCTATTTGAATATCTTTAAAGAATGTACTGGCGAGTGGGGTGTGTACTTTTGCCTGGGAGAGAGTTGATTTCCTTCATAGTAGCTAGGACCGGGCTGTGTTTTGGATTTGTGCTGGAAACAGTGTTGATAACACAGGGATCTTTTCCATACCACTGAGCAATGCCCACATAGAGCTGATCCCAACTGACTAAAGGGGTATCCCTTTAAGGGTATACGACATCATGCTCATTATATAAAGCTGGGGGAACATGAAGGAAGAGGGGGACATTGGAAGTGATGGCATTTGTTGTTCCAAGTAGTCATTACGTATGATGTAACACTGCTTTCCTGGAGATGTCTGAACCCCTGCCCGCACATGGGAAGTGGGGAACAAATTGCTGGTTTTGCTTTGCTTGTGTGTGCAGCTTTTGTTTTCGTTACTAAACTGTCTTTATGTCTAACTCGTAAGTTTTCTCACTCTTACTCTTCTGATGCTCTCCCCCATCCCTGCCAGGATGGGGAGTGAGCGAATGGCTGTGTGGGGTTTAGTTGTTGGCTGTGGTGAAACCACAACATGCAGTTATGGAATAGTTGGGTATGAACTACTCTGCCAAAATCACTGCTTGAATATGCAGAGGTTTAAGGTCTTCTGGGTAGGAGAAATACAGGTACAGAGACAGACTGATGCATTTGTTTTTCATTTTGCCTGGCTTTAAAGAGATGTTTTGAGCAAGCATTTATTCTGGGCAGTCATTAGAATTGAAGCCTCCCAGTCCATGTATCTATGGTCCTGACGTTACTATAGCCAGCCCATGCCAGTCTCCTAATAGGTCAGGAGTCCATGCCTCTCTCCTTCCTGTGAGAATCGGAATTTCTCACTCAAAAAAGGGCTCCCTTATGAGAGCTTGGTCTGCAGAAGTGGATTTCTTCCCTCCCGAGTTAGTTGTGCAGGTACATAGCTGTCACCAGCCCTGACATTAGTCTTCTGTATAAATTGACATTAGCTGTTGGTGGGCTTGAATCAGAACGAATCCTACTCAAGGAATGATGGATGTGTTTTGCGTCTCTTTTGTGTCATCTGCCCTCACCAAACGACCATTGTCATGCAAGGCTTCTCATTCTTTCCTTTTCTTGCCCTTCTCCCTCACCCCAGTTTATTTTCTGTGCTTGTTTTTAGTCAAAACACAGCATACATCCCTTTGGTTATGCATTTATTTGTCATACTCCCACCTAAGAGTCATTGTGCGTATGTGAACATACATAATAAGATACAGTTCCAATGCTCCCTGAAGATGTGCCTGGGAGAGAGAGGGCAACACAAAAGAGTACATTCAGGTTGGTGGCCAAGCTGGAAACACATCAAAGGTTTCCTTATTCTAACCTTTTGATCTCAACCCACATCTCCAGCTACAAGATCTAAAAAAAATCTGAAGCATCAGCTGTGCCCTCAGAACATCACTTGGTTTTACTTTGCTGAATTTTCTGTTAAGCTGCTGGAGCCCTGGAGTGTAAATGAAGTCGGAATTTGGTCTACCCAACACTACTGGTAACTCATGACCGGCTTATTTTCCTGATGGGAGTTAAGGAGGATCTCTGCTTGAAAATGGATTTTTGCTGATGGTTGAACATCAGGATTTAATCTATGTGACTATACCAGATTCCTATGGTAATATCACTGAAATCACAGCCCCCTGGTCTTCTCTCATGGAAGGTTTTGAGAAAAAATGAAAGGCAAACACGAGTTAATACATTCTGTCCAATTAACATAATCTGGCTGATTTCACACTGCCGTTTTCCAATAGTAAAAGATCATCTCTGTAAAAGGAGTTGCAGGCTTGAAAGACTCCTCAGATATTGTCAGAGTCCTGTGCCTTGCCTAGGGCAGACCTTTAATACGTAAATCCAAGCAGCACCATATAGCAAAGATGATCATGGAAGCACTGGTCGGGTATGTTGGAGCGTGCCAAGACAACTCTGGGCAACGCAAAGAGAAAAATATCATCATGATCTTAAGGGAAGCGGTTCGGAGAAACCTGACATGGGAAGATGGAAAGGATCTGGTTAGTGTCAGGACCGTGACGAACCGGTCAACCTGCTCAAGCCGTAGAGTTTGGAGTCTTTTACTGCAGGGACCGGGCCCGAACCTCGCCGGAGCCGTGCGACAGCCGGCAGAGCCCGACGCCGCGGGTGCAGTTGCGGGCAGCGCCCTCGAGGTGGAAGCTTCTCACCGAGGCTGCGGCNCAGGGCTGGAGCGGAGCGCCCCAGAGCAGCCCTATGCAAGCCTGGGGTGGGGAGTGCCTTTGGGGAGAGGAGAAAACTTTCACGCTGTTCCAGCATAGTAGTCCCGACAGCTGGCCCCTCGCTGTCGGCGTCTGGGGAAAACCGGGACGTCCTCCACGCGGCATCCAAGCTGCGAGCCGAAACCGGGAGCGGGACAGAAAGCATCGGGAAACCTCCCCTGTGTCATCGATCCACTGCGGGAAGTCACGACTCCGCCGTCCGCGGAAGGCGGGATGGGGATGAAGGTCCCGCACCCAGGGGGCGACCGCATTAAACAGTCCCAGTCCCCCCTCCTTACCCCTTTCCCTACTCCCGCTCCCCCACCGCAACCACCTCAGCCCTTACTGGCATCCTCTGTTCAGAAATCCCGCGGCAAACCTTTGTCCGGCACCGCGCCCCGGATGAAGCGAGGGGTCCCGGGGGAAGGCGGTGCCGGCCGCGGGCTGCCCCACGGGCGGATCCGGCGTCCCGGCGAGGCAAGGCGGGCGGGCGCAGAGCCGCAGCCTGCGAAGGGCTGGGAATCCGCATGGATCCACGCC
>VZTU01015147.1:8361-24287 GCA_013400835.1 Zapornia atra
GGGGGAGCAGAGATCCCCCCTGCAGCACGTGGAAAGTGGTGCACACCCAGGAGGGGGACTTGTAACTCCATGGGGGACCAGGTTGGAGCAGATTGGGCTTGGGAGACTAAGACACATTCTATGGTTTATGACTGTGTCCCATGGAAGTGACCCACACTGAGGCAACTGGGACCCCACAGTGCATCAGGGGAAGGGTGTGAGGAATGATCCCTCCCAGTTAAGAAGGAAACCAACTCATGAGGAACTGACTGAAACCCCCATTCCCCACCTTCCCCTGTGCCCCCCCCCGTAGGGAGGAAGAAAGGCAGAGAAATCATGAATAAAGTTGAGTCCGCGAAGAAGGGAAGGGTGGAGGGAGGTGTTTTAAGATCTGGATTTATTTCCCATTATCCTACCCTGGTTTCAGTGTGTGTGTGTCTGTGCGTGTGTAATAAATTATATTTTTTTTATTTTTAATTCTGTGTTCAATCTGTTTTGCACATGGCATTAATTGCTGAATGATCTCTCCCTGTCCTTATCTTATATTTTCTCCCCTGTCCAGCTGAAAAGGGGACTGATAGAGTGACTTTGGTGGGCATCTGGCCTCCAGCCAGGATCAAACCACCACATTTCCCTTGTTTTGTGGAAGTCAATTATACTGTAGAAAAGCTGTGAAAAAAAAAAGAAAAAAAGAGAAAGAGTCAAACGCAAAACAGACCAACCAAACATATGAATGTGGAAAACCACCAAGGATGGGTCTTATGAAACTGGAAATCAAAAGACCCTAAAGAGCAATGATCCAAATGGAAGAAGGTAATTGTGTTAGCATTTGAGACTTAGTTCCTTGTGGACAAATAGGCAATCTTTGCAGAAATAAATGTCTGAATTTAAGCTCACTGAAGCAGAAATGCAGTCTTTAGTAAGAAAAGGTTTCTGTGCAGGGAACCAGGGCCTATAGTGACATTCAATGAGGGGACATCTGGCTACATACATTTCACAGATTAGTGTGAAATAATGGAGGCAATCTTCATGAGATTAAATTCAAAAGGTGTTAAAGAAGAAATACTGTGGACAAACACTGCTTCCAAAACAGAAGTGTATGTAAGACATCTGACCAATAATGACGTGTATGTAGCAGTATATGCAAAAAAACCCTGAGGATAGAAGGGAGAAAAGGTTCAGTATATGTGTATAATTCCAAGAAAACTGCAGAAAAGGTATTGAAATGACAGACTTGCAGTGGGTATCCCAGGAAAGATGGTCATAATATGTCACAACACAAACTCCCTGTCATAAATGTGTTGCGCACACCAGCAGAATAGTAAGTACAAGGTGTGCAGTGGGATGTAACTGTAGAATACATTGTAGAAGAGGATATGGGCAGCAATCGTGATATGTCCTTCTTTGCTGCAAAGCAGATTAAGAAACACAGAATGATGTGCGACCATCTTAGAATGGGTCTAAAGGAAAACCTCAGAATTTTCAAAACATCAAAATAATTGCATCCCTGAAAATGAATTAAGAAAAGGCAGATCACAGCACACCACTGCTAGCATTCGTAGCTGTATGATTCGCCACATTCATTGAATATTCAGTCCACATACAGCATTAATACTATGTTCAAGGAAAATGTCAATAATTAGATATCTATAAAATAAGCACCTAGCAAAAAAAACCTAAAATGAAATCAGAAATTAAAAGTGGATCTGTTCATGGAGACTACACAGGATAATCATAAACATAAGTAAATGAAAATAAACAAAATAATGCTTTGGAGAGACAGGTTGCATGTGATATAGAATCACAGAGACACAGAATGTTTTGGGATGGAAGAAACCTTAAAGACCATGTTATTCCACACACCCACCCGCCACAGGCAGGGATACCCTCCACTAGACCAGATTGCTCAAAGTTCCACCCAACCTGACCTTGAAAACACTGAGACATATCTATCAGAACAATGACAAGTCAAACTTTCTAAACCTGTCATGCCAGTATTACCTGTAATATATGAATTGCCACAAATAGCTAGATCCAAAGAAGACAAGAAATTCAGGCACTAAGTGGGTATTTATTACTGGAAAAATAGGACAACATCCTAACAGGTAAGCTTGGTGACTGCAGAAGATAAGTATTACACGTGGCAGACCTTTGAAATAAAATAATAACAAAAACACCACCGCAAACAACAAAACCACAACTTGACAGCCTTCCCTTGTTACATTGGAACATCACTCCCAAATGAACAAGTTAATCATATCTAAAGTGTAAATATAAGTAAAGAAAAAGAAAGTAGCAAGGTAACCAGTTTCACCACTCTAAAGGTGGCACTTCAAAAGAGTATTCAGTATTCTGCACTCAACCGCACAAAAGCTATTCCAGAAGAATGACATACTATAAGGTCTGATGGAAGTCAAAGTAACTTTTATGACATTTTAGTACATTGCAGCACAAGAGAAGTGCACAAGAAAAACTTAATCGCAGTGTTTACAAATGCAGGAAATGTCACATAAAGCTGAATCACAACAAAATGCAAATCAGAGTGGCGCATATGAATTACTTTGATCATTCTCTAGAAAAAAGGAAACATTAGATCCAATGCAAAATAGTGAAAACAATAAAACATTTAATAGTCCTTGCACCATCTAAAAGAGCTAGAAGCCTTATTTGAGATGATGACCAGCTAAAATCTACACTGAGGCTAATGAAGTTCAAAGAGCATCTCTGAGAAATGGAAAGACAGATGCTGAAAGACTGAAGGGAAAGAAAGGAATAAATTGTTTCAGAATAATAACCTGCACAGAGTCTGAAGGACACCATTGCTTCAGAGTGAAAATCTCAACATGAAATTCAGTGAAAAACAAATATAATAATAACCAAAGTACTGATACACTTCTTATGCATCTATACAACAGACATAACTGCAAGAAGAGATCAAGAGGTGCCAATGCAGCAGCATAGAAAGACACATTTTCCTACTACTAGTAAGTATCATAAGTTACTATTAGCAAGCATTTGTATAGATCCAGCTGCATACAAATGGAAGAAAATATTACCTTTTTCTTAACAAAATCTGTTTTGGAACACAAAGCCTTCATACTTTAATCTTAAAACCTTAGAAGTGTAATTCCAAACTGAATGACAGGAGTGAAAGATAAACCTTGATTGCAGACCTTCACTTGCACACTTTTGCTGAAAGAGATGATATACAAGAGGTGGAGTAAATATGTATAAAATGCTATAGTGTTTGTCAGTGTCTGCCATAGGCCAGGACTCAGGTTAAGAGAAACAGGAGTGACAATGCAACAAAGTTCTGCCTTTCAAAGGCAAACATAAAGTCAGGATACCTTGCTCCAAGACAAGGTCTAGGAGATTTTTGAAATTAAAAAAGCAGATTTGCCTCAAGAGCATGATTGTGTCTGACTTTTAACAATGTTTTCAGTGGAATCAGTCTGAAAAGTGTTTGTTGGTGTACGACACGGTGCTAAAAGTGGTCAGGAGATATATTTCACCAATATATTATGGACATGCGAGTGGAAATGTCACATTTGTGCAAAGTAGCTGAAGCAGGATCGCGAAGAACCTGTGACAGTCAGTGCAGCACTTCAGAGAGTTCTGACGAGAACTGGCAGCTGCTCTACTTGAGCACCGAGGAAACTGCTATTTGCTGATAGCTTGTTACAGTCAAGCTTTTAAATACCTGAACAAAGCAGTATGTTTGTCAGCACTGTGGTGAGTCAAATTACAACAATTTACACAGACGTGATATTTGCATTTTGGATCATGGACTGCACCACGGTTTGGTGTATATTTTGAAAAATGTGGGTGTGGCTGGATTTGCACATCTGCCATCTGCAGTCTGTGTGATCAACTGTGCTATCAATGTCCTAGTTGAATCTTATATTTAAATAGTTAAGCCTTAACTTCTGTTTGCTAAACTCCTTAACCACAATCAGACTTATCTTCACTGCTGTGAGAGAGGTCTAATCAGTGATTTTCTTTTGCAATCTTCTAAGAACCAAGGTCTGTAAATCATGACATAGTACAACGGAGCTGGGTGATCGATAGAATGAGCAAGAAATGTCAGAATCAATTTTTGGAAGAGGGGCTGCTGTAAGGATTTTAGAAAAGGGCTAAGGACTCCACTATGAGGAGTGACTAGAATTCTGGGATTCTCTCATAAAAAGGAGTCAGAAGAGCAACATCATTGCTCTACAGCTTCTTGAGGATGAGTGGAGAGGGAGTTGCTGATTTCCTTTCCCTGGGATCCAGTGACAGGACATGAGGGAATGGCTCAACGCTGTGCAAGGGGAGGTTTAGACTGGTCATTAGGAAGCAATTCTTCATGGGCTTCCTAGAGAGGTGGTCAATACCCCAAGCCAGCCAGTGTTTAATAAGCATTTGGACAATGGCCTTAATAACATGCTTTAAATTTCAGTCAGCTCTGGAGTGGTCAAGTGGTTAGACCAGATGAATGAATGTAGGTCCCTTCCAGCTGAACGAGTCTGAACTGTTCTAAAGTGTGAGTGATCAGTAGCAACCTTGTTCTGTAATTATACTGATAAAACACGACAGATCTTATGGAACCTGTTAGACAGTGGTCTTTTCTAACACTTGTTACACTGCACAGCACTCTTATTCATGCAGTTAGGTATGGAATTTGAAACGGTGGTCTCAAATATTGTACAAAGAGAGGCAGATCCCACAAAGACTACAGCTTTGCTGCCAGCATCACAAGAGGAATTATCACAGATGCTGGTGTTTCACCTCTGAGGTTAAATAGAAATAGTCATCTCAGAATTTTTGCAGAATTTTAGCTGAAGAGGAATACAGACTATGATATGCATTGATGTAGTTATTAGCAAAGGCATGAGCAATATAATCGCCAAAGCTTTTGTACTTAGAGAGGAAGTACTTATATATGCCCTACACACAGCTGAATTAACAACCCACATCATTCCTTTAGAAGAAGCACAGGAAGTCCTTCCACTTCTGGCTCCCAGTGGGAACATCCTAAACTAAGTTTCTAAGAATATATATTTGGGAATTTAGAAATGTCCTATGTCATTTCCTTGGCCTTGTAGGCAGTCTGAGTAGCTATAGCAAGGCAGGACATCAGAGCATAAGGCAAAGGCCTGGATGACTCCCTGGTTGCCAGGTTCAGCCCCTACTACTGGAACAATTACCACATAAAATCATAGAATCATCAAGGTTGGAAAAGACCTTCAAGATCACCAAGTCCAGCTGTTAGCCCTACACCACCATAACCACTAAACCATATACCGAAGCACCTCATCTACCCATTTTTTGAACACCCAAGGGACGACAACTCCTCCACCTCCCTAGGCAACCTGTTCTAATGCTTCACCACTCTTTCAGGGAAGAATTTTTTCCTAATAATGTAATGTATGGAATCCCACTGACAAATTTGTAGAGGTTTGTTGCAAGCATAGTTTAGATTTCTTGAAATACAGTATTTCTCTTACACGGGAATGTAGTAGTAGTGAGTGAAGCTCTGGCCTGCCGCAGAGGTGTCAGTGCTGCTCCAAATCACAGAGCTGCGGGCAGGAGTGTCAGGACTATGGCAGTGAAGAGTAATTACCATCACCTGCTTGGTACGAAGTACCCTACTTTAAAACTTCCTTGGGCTCAGTCCAGGGTGTAATTCCAGCAGTGGCAGAAGAAACAGTGACAAGCTTGAACGTGTTTTAAAAGCACAGAAAAATATAGCTGTTTTGTGGTTGAATTCAGTGTATGTATCAGCATAGCCCAGCTGTTCTTCCTTGTTTTCCCTCTCTGATTTGTATTTTGAAATTTTAGTTGCTCCCTGTACCACAGAGGCAGAGAATTGGTTTGTACTGTAAAACATCCAATGAGACAACTTTTTTTTTTACCTGACAGCTAAGCTATTTTTAAAAAAAAAGGTCCAGAAAGGCTGAGGAAAATGTAGCAAAAGGTGATGGCAGATCTTTAATTTGGTTTTCTATTATTTCAAATCTATTCAGTATTCTTTGTAATGCTGCCATTCATAATGACTGTATTTGGAATTAACATAGGTTTCATGTGTAATTCAATGGGTATTCAGCGTAACTTAGCAACGGCTAAAGAATTTTTTTCTTCTGGAAACTGGAGCATGGCTGTTGATGATTTCAGTTGGTGGACTGGGAGGCATGCATTACTCTGAATTTCCAGTTTTCCCAATTAAAGGTGTAAGATGCCATTTATTTATAATGTGAATTTGTATAGACTATCAGAAGTTAAATTAAAAAAAAAAGCAATTTTAGCATCAAACCTCTGCAGGCTTTTAGAACTGTCTGGATCAAAGGAAGTCAATAATTTTTGAACCATAAAGGTTAAATTCATAGGCAATTAGAGCTACTACAATGGAAAAATCCTTTAAAATATACAGTCTTCACACACCTCTGCATTTCAAGGTTTTTGTATGTGTGTGGATGCATTTTGTATAGCAAATGGGGCAGTGGAGGCTTTTATTCTATAAATACATTTCTCCCAGGGCTCATGCTGCGTGTGGCAATATGTTCCCTCTAAATATGTAGTCAGAAGAAGCCTTACTGTATTAACCTAGTTTAAGTCTGAATTAGTCCAAGTAAATATATAAAAATTCTTTCCCTCAAAAAGTAAAACTTTGCATTGCAGAATCAATGTGCAGTAGAATTCTCAGTTTGTATGGTCAGAGGAGTCTATAAAGGTTCGTTAAAGGCTACAGATTAGCAGGATGAGCCGTCTGTAGGTCATTGATTTGCAATATTTAAAAGGCAGTATTCAGCTTTACTGAAGAACACTGGTTTTGTTTCTATTAGTGTGAGAACAGATATCAAGGGAACAAAAAAAAAAGCTGTTTACCCATTAAAAGCAAAAAAAAGTCTTAACGATGTTTTTCTTCTGTGCTGTTGAATGGGTGTGATTTCATGGCTTTGTGTTCACTTACTTTTTAAAAGAATTTTCAAGAAATTTTTATCTTTATTAATTGAATATTATTCCATGAATGCTTAATAGTGGGCAGAGAAACTGTCAATATGTTGCTTTCTTGTTTTATACTTACTATTCTTAATGCATCTCAAAAGTTGGGAGGGCATTAAGCCCCTGAATGTGTGTTCTGGTTGACATTTAGGTTGCTGATGCTTCTTATGTATCTGCATCTCTCTAAATTTTCAGTGCGTATAAAGCAACTCAGCTCTAGAAAAACTAAAGTAAGAGATACAAGCTGCTAAAATTTTCTACACTGTCCCAGTCAATTGGGAATGAATTTCAGAAGTGTAAATGAAGCAACATCACCTCAGAACATATGTTAAACTTGTTGAGCTTGAAAACTGCATTATCACGGGAAGAAAAGCAACAAGATAAGTGGATGTTCTCAAATATGTAGAAAGTCAGGAGTAGCCATATTTTTACGATCTTAAAGGAATAATCAGACTTTGGGTCTTCTGAGATCTGAGCATATAGCTAAAGTGAAGTATGAAAAGACACATTACAAAGTCCAACACCAGTTGTACGAGAAATCTAAATACTAATATATTTGCTATTATTTTTATGTACAGTGTTCATACAATGATGTCTCAAGAAAGGGATCACAGATAGTTTTGCTACTGAAATAATTTAGAAAGCATATTCAATGTTTTTCCTATTAAGCAAACAGACAGAGTAACTTGTAAGTATCCTGTCTTGTGCTGCAGTTCATAAGGGGTCAAAATGATCTATAGAACTTTTGTTTCATTTTTCTAAAACATTCAATTCATAAACATTTATTTATTTAATTAATTCAAGGCACGAAAGAAAAAAATGTTTGTACAGCAAGAGAAACCATATTGCTTTCTATATGCTGCTGATAAAAGTTGGCTCAATATGTGCTGCAATTTGATGAACAATTGATAAAATTTTCATAGACTTGAAATGAGATACTGCAGTTGATGTTCAAGCATCACCATTTGAACTGGAAATAAGAGTTGTTATCGAAAGAACTGTGTATGAGTTTTATCTGTAGAGTAACATGTGAACTCTAATAAGTACTAGGGAAGAAGGAGATGGGCAGAAAGGACGAGGAATAGAACTACTGTTACTTAGCTCCTACTTTTAGGGTGAAATTCACTCCAGGAGTAACAAAGTATCACTGCTGCTGTAAGAAGACAGTAGTTGAGAACTGCAGAACATCTCCAATCAGGCCTCACTGTATGAGATGAACATGGCATTGCTGAGACTAAAAATTCTGCAAATTAAGTTGGTGGGCAACAAAAATATTACACAAAATTGATGGGACACGTAGTCTTGTATTATGTAGCCCAGTAAACAACATTCATTTTTGATCCTTCATTGAACTCTGCGGAATTCAGATCAGATGGAATAAAAGGTGAAAATCTCCAAAGATCATTATCTTTTTTTTGAATCCACATGGGCCTCCGTGTCTCATTCACTTTTAACACATTTCCTACCCAGCTTTTTCAAAACAGTCTTTTTGACCTGTGTGAGTCTGTGATGTCCTTTTACAAAATCTCTTTGTATTTTGAATCTAAAAATCAATCAGAAGCAGGCAATTTTATTTTGTGACAGGGCAAAAGCTTATATATAGTGGTAAAGCATTTCCATCATTCTGCAGATAGTGCAGACTGATGAGTTCTTTGTATTACCAGATCCTAGTAAAATGGCCTTTTTTCATGAACAAATGCCATTTAAACAAACTGGTATGATCAAAAACACTGTCAAAAATGCATCTAGCTGTCTTAAATGCATTAACTGTAATTGCTGAAACCAAACATGACTTTTCTTCCAAAGTTTTATTTAAAGAGATCTGTGGGTTCTAAAAAAACATTCCATATGATTTCTTATTTTCCCTTTTTCCAATTTTCTCTTATTCTGTGTAAATGATCATCTACTTCAATATATATCTTGTATCTTCACCAAATTCTCCAGACTATGGAATCAAAAGACCTTTTGTCTTTTATGCATTTGACTGGGCATTCACATTCCTGGCTGCTCAAAGATGTATTGGACTGTCTATTTTGCTGAACATTACATTCCATGTGCTTTAAAATATCTGTATTTGACACATGTAACCCATATCAAGGCAAATTCATAATATAACAAACTTATTCCTTCTGAGCATGTTGCAAAAGAGGTGGCTTATTTTTATCTTTAAAAAAAAATAATTTGCATAGTCATTTAGAAATAATTTTATGAGTTTAAGAGCCTTCCTGTGTAACACTTTACTCATATCCATCTTCTTTAAGTGATTTGTATTCTTTACTTTCAAATGAAAAATCTGGAAGTTAATGAATATCAGCTCATCCTTTGCTCTTGTTAAACAGTTCAAAATATTCCCTCAGAAATGATTCTACTTCCATTAGTAGAAATTTTGAATCCTCAGGAGAGAAAGGATTACTGTTGAGTTTGAAAATTGCTGCTCTCTGACTTCATGTAGTGACACTAGACTTGAAGAAAAATGCTTAAGAAAAATAATAAAATAGGCAAACTGAACCCAGAGGAAAAAAGAAATGATCAAGCCAAATAATGTGATCAAGATAAAGCCTGTGAACTCACTAGATGCTAGATGCAAGTAACTATTGGTGTAGAGGTTATATTTTGTGCTGTGACAATTTCCTTCTGCATATTAGCACAAAAATGCCATGGTTAAAAGAGAAGCTTTTTCAGTCTTCTTGGCTTTGTGGTCCTGCTCAAGTCCCTAGTCTCCTAATCTTTTGAAAGAGCCATCCTTCATTTTGCTTATGGGATCTCAGTGTTTTCTACTAAGCAACTTCATTCTTTAATGTCTGCTTCTGACCAGAGCACTGTTGTTTTGTCTGAGTCGTATAATCTATTAGAAATGTCTTTTGAGGATAGATCTTCAAATCTGCTTCCTCAGAGCTTCCACAGATCTTTTGAAGCAAACACTGCATGTGTTTCTTCCTCACTTACCCTGGTAGAGGAACAGGAGAAGGAGACATAGAACAGGAAGAACAGGAAAGAAGTCCTACCATTTTGTTTTCAGAATGCATAAATGAAACAAAATTATTCCAACATTCAGCAATGTTTTCTGATTCTCTTCCTTTGCTAACAATATTTGTTTACCAGAGGGAACTGAAGTGCTTTGTTGAGGTCAAAGCCTCAGCCACCTTTTCCATCAGCAACCATTAGTCTATACTCACCAAAAAAGTTCCTCGATCTGGGACTAAAACATGGTGTGACATTTCCAGTATCTATTGATAGGTATCTATTAATTTACAACTGATCATAAAATAATTTCAGGATTATAGAGAACCGAGGATTCCTCAAACATATTCATAACCATAGAATAAAATTTTCCAGGAAAACATGCCCATACTTCTAAATTTATTTCCAATTGGAATCCAGATATTGTTTGAAGAAAATGTACATTCAGGTTATTACAAACATAACTGTGGAATTGAACCAGAAATTAGGGAAGCTCTAACAGGATGTGGGAAATTTTCATTCATTTGCCATTTTTGTGAAGATGTATCTCCTTGTCTTCCTGTGCCTCCAAGGTCAGAATAAAGATTCCTCTGTGCTAAAAGGGATTTTTTTTCCCTTCTTAGCACCTTTTTTTAATAAATGCTGAGATACGAGAACAATAAGTAACCATGTCACAGTCACTGTAGATGGATATTAAATATTCAAATTTTAGTTATATTTCTAGTTTCAAAGATATGTACATTTATCAAAGTGTTTCACATGGTATTTCTCCTGTTTCCCACAGTCCTTAATTCTTGTTCTTTTATTCAGGCTGTATTTTTTCAGTCAACCCCCTCCCCCCCATAAGAAGGAATTATTTCACTATTATTAGTATTGAATTCTTATTGAATCCTCTCTGCTAATTTTATGTACCTTTAGACGTCTGATTGTATAACCTAATGAAAATTTTCATTTGAAAAATTCTGTCGTTACTGTTTTTTTATTTGAAAACACACCAAATAAATATAAACTTCTCCCTCCCCATTCTCAGTGTGATAAACTGCACTGTTCAGTGTGGTGTTTTTGTTCAGTTAAAATGAGGCAGGAAGGGAGACATGGTTTCAGGAAGTATGAAAAAAAAATTCTTAAAAGAGGAAGAAACTCAAGACCAAAGAGCTTTACTGTGAAAGCCTGCTGGCACTGGCAATAGGAATTTAAGTAAGTTTTTGTTATTTTTTTCCTCTCCCCCCCAGATGCAAATGAATCTATTCAGCTAGAAAATAATTGTTTACTTAAAAAAACCTAACTTGAATCATTTCCAACTATCTTCTCAGCTATTAACTTTTTTTAGATCTTTTTCTCTTTCATGAGATATAAAAAGGGCTGGTTTTCATATTTTTTTTTTGTTGGGGTTTTTTTGAGAAGCAGGGGAGGTGGGGGTGAGTGGGAGGAATTGTTTTGCTTCTGAATCTTCTGATGGGAAAAACTTGCTGGAAGATTCGGCTTTTAAGAATATATTTACAATTCTCCATTTAATAACAAAGACCATTGACAAGCTTGTCTTGGAGATGCTTATTGTAGTTTGCTTGACAATGACAACACTTTGCTAATTCTAAACTCATTTTAAAATATTGCTATTTAGGTTTAACAAGAAAGATCACCAGTTCTACAAAGGTTCAAAAGTTAATAAACCAGCTATTTTCCAGACATGAATGGCACATTTCAGAGTTTCTTTAAGAATAGCAAAGAAGTCATAGTAATTATAAACAATCTATAAAATCTGTTCTTTCATAAGCCATTTATTGAATTATCTGTTACTCTTAGCCAGTTATAAGCTTTATTTTCACAGCTGCTTAATATGAAGTGTGACCACTTGAAAGTGAAATCTTGAATTTTTCGGGCATTTTAACTAGTCTAGTTATACATCACAAAGTAAGAAGGAACAAAATATATTGCTTTGAAACTACCTCATACTTTGTAGTCTTTCTCCTAGGTTTATATGCAATTTAAGTCTCACATATGTCACTGAATTGCATTACATGTAAATCTTTTGTTTGCCTTTAAGATGAGTTTCACTTCTGAGAAACTGGTGCTAAATGAAAGCATTAAGGCGTAATATGTCCAGGTTAGCTTGACTTCAGGCACTGGATAGTGGCTAAGAAACTGCCAGTTGATTGATTTTTGGACCAGTATTGGCTCCCTGCAAACTCTATGTTGGAGAAATTTCTCAAGTTTCTAAGCTTGTGCAAGGTAAATTTCTTAAAAAGTGAGATTCATTGGTCCCATTATCAATGATGCTTGTGTGGTTCCTTAACTGGTTATTATTGCAGCTTTGTTTTCTTATCTTGCTTTAAAGATACAGTAAAGATTTAACCTTCTCCAGGAAAACTAGTGTTTCAGTTATCTACTAGCAGCCTCCATGGGGACATGGACATTTCCCTTAGCGGTACCAGATTAATCAGTCTTGCCTTCTTTTCAACCTGTGAGTCTCCAGCATTTTTGTTCTTCTTGGACAAATGTTTGTGGGGCTTGACAAAGTTATACATCAAAGCACAGACTGTAAAGTAACCTCCCCAAAAAAAGCAAAACCCCAAACCAAAAAGAGTAGGTAGTGGGACTGAGAGAAATGTTTGTGTAACATTTACTTACCATGGTACCTGGGGGAAACAAAAACTCTCTTCCTCTCTTCTTAAAAGGCTGTTTCCCACAGTATTTTAAAATTTATCTGTTGTCATATTGAAAAGCCATCACCACTAAAAGCTCCAATACAGGTCTGACATACAAGAAGCTCCCAAAGGCCAGTTAGAATATTCTATCTAAATGATACATACTTAATCTCTGCCTTCACAACATCTGTTCTCATGGTTGCTCTCTGTAGCTTGCTCGCTTTCACATTTTGTTTTACTTTTATGAGACATTCTGCTGGATGATATTTTAAAAGTACAGCTAGTCAAAAATACAGTAGTCCACCAGTTGGGCAGCATGCTTCCAGTATAATGGCTTTGTGTAGTTTCTCTTTGCCATGTAATGGTGCTTAACCTTTAAAACTTTGGGATACAGTACAGAGATTTCTTCTTGCCTTCTTTGGTTAGCTCCTAACTGATAGGCAGAAGCCAGCTGTGAACTCCTGAGCAAATAGCACAGTGATATAGTAAAGAGAGTATAAGAAGCATGAGGGCTCTTTGTCAGCTGTATGACTTCATGCAGAAGAGTATGATCTCCCCTCTAACTCTGTGCACTAATAACAAAGCTAACAGTAAACATGCTCGCTAAGGCATGAGTCTCTTAATTTTACTTCCACTCCACAGTAATGGTGACTGAAGCTACTGACATCCCCAGCATGCTGCAAAGCATGCCTTTTATGTCAGAATTTTGGAAGAAGTGAGTAAAAGGAAAGTGCTTTTGTGGAGGTTACAACGCGTTGGTGGATGCAGCCACTGTTGGTGTTCAGTGTAGGTCCAAAGTACAGCCAGGAAACAGACAGCTCTATCACAGGGGATGCCTTGTTGGACCCGATGGGCACCACTGCAAGTGAGCTAGAGACATTGGGTTTGGAGGCAGTCTGGGCTGCATCATGTAATGATGAAGTTTGCAGACACGAAAGATATGTGACAGGAGAAGAGTAAAGTCAGGACCTTGAATTTTAGGAAAGCAAAATTCCAACTGTCAAATGAGTTAGTCAATAGGAAAACTTCCCTCAGGGATATGGGAAAAGAACAAAGCTGCGATCTTTAAGGATGTTTTCCATAGAGTGCAAGCACTCTTGATCCCTAGGTGTAAGAAATCTGGAAAGGAAGGCAAACAAGCATGGCTCAAACTACGAGGGCAAACTAAAGGGTGAGGAGTAATTGCACGGGTACTGGAAGCAGGGGCAAGTATCCTGGGAAGAGGATAGGGATATTGCTTGGTTGTGTGGGGAGAGGGTCAGGAGGGCTAAAGTGAGGCTTAAGCTGAACTTAGCAAGGGGCACAAATAATAATAAGGGCTTCTATAGGTATGTCAGCTAGTAAAAGAAGGTCAAAGAAAGCACACCCCGCCAATGAACATGACTGGCAAACTGACAGCAGCAAAGAGAAGGTTGGGGTACTCAATGAATCTTTTGCCTCAGTCTTCACTGGCAACCTCTCTTCACATAGCTGTTGAGTGAATGACCTGAAAAGCATGGACTGGGGGAGCACAGTCCATCCCACTTAAAGAGAAGATCAGTGTTATGACCACCTGAGGAACCTGAACATACAAAGGTCTATGGAACCTGTTGAGATGCATACCACAGTCCTAAAGAAATTAGCTGATGTAGTTGCTAAATCACTTTCCACGATATTCAAAAAGTCATGACAGTCAGCTGAATCCTCTGGTGACTGGAAAAAGGGACATATCCCACCCATTTTAAAATTATTAGAAAGGAGGAACCTAGAAACTAGCAACCTGTCAGCCTTACCTCTGTGCCTAGGAAGATCATGGAACATAGCCTCCTAGAAGCTATGCTAAGGGACGTGGAGGACAGGAAGGTGATTTGAGGCAGCCAGCACAGCTTAACCAAAGGCAGTCTTGCCTTTACCATAATGGATTTACTATATCAGTAGACAATGAAAGAACTATGGATGTCATCTATTTGGACTTCTGTAAGTCTTTAGAAATGGTCCCCCACAACATCCTTCTCTCTAGATTGAAGAGATACAGATATGATGGATGAACTGTTTAGTGGAAGACAAGTTCTTTGGATGGTCACAGCCAGAGGCTAGTGGTCGACATCTCAATGTTTGGAGACCAGTGACTAGTGGTGTCCCTCAGGGGTAGGTACTGGGACCAGTACAGTCTAATATATTCATCAATGACATAGACAGTGGGATTGAATGCACCCTCAGCAAGTCTGCAGATGGCACCAAGCTGAGTGGTGTGGTGAACATACCTGAGGTAGGGGATGACATCCAGAGGGATCTGGACAAGCTTGAGAAATGGGTCCATGTGAACCTCACGAGGTTAACCAAGGCCAAATGCAAGGTTCCATTCATGGATCAGGGCAACCCCCAGTATCAATACAAGATGAAGGATGAAGGGATTGAGAGCAGCCCTAATGAGAAGGACTTGGAGGTGCTGGTGGATGAAAAGCTGGCCATGGGTCATAAATGTGTGTTTGTAGCCTGGGAAGCACACTATATCCTGGGCCACATCAAAAGAAGAGTGGCCAAAAGGTCAAGGGAGGTGATTCTTCCCCTCTAATCTTCTCTGGTGAGACCACCTAGAGTTGGCACAGGAAAACATGGACGTGTTGGAGCAGATCTGGAGGAGTGCCACAAAAATGATCCAGGGGCTGGAACACCTCTCCTATGAAGACAGATTGAGAGAGTTGGGGTTATTCACTCTGGAGAAGAGAAGGCTCTGGGAAGACCTTATTGCAGCCTTTCAACATATAAAGGGGCCTTATAAGAAAGATGAGATAAGACTTTTTAGCAGGGGCTTTTATAATAAGGCAAGAAGTGTTTTTAAACTAAAAGAGGGTAGATTTAGATTAGGCATAAAGAATTATTTTTTATTATTATTATTTTATTTTTTTATTATGAGAGTGGTGAGGCACTGGAACAGGCTGCCCACAAAAGTGTCAATGCCCTGTCATTGGAATTATTCAAGGCTAGGTTGGATGAGGCTCTGAGCAACCTGATCTATTTGAAGATGTCCCTCCTCATTGCAGAGGGGATTGAACTAGATGGCCTGTAAAGGTCCATTCTAACCCAAAAAATCCTGTGATTCTATGATTCTGTAATTCTGTTATTCTATGATTCTGTGACAATGTCATCGACCAAAACAAGGGTATTTGTAAACCCACTCTCAAATTTGAACAGCCTGGACAGAATGTTTTTTTCTCAGTGTGGTTTCCAAAGCTGTGAGTAAGAAGCAGCACACAGAAACTCTGAAAGCCAGGAGCCAGGTGTAGCACAGGAAAACAGAAATCGCTGTGCTGAGATCAAGAGTAAGAACTTGATGTTTCAGGATGAAAGTGTTTTCCATTTCACACTGAGGGGCGGGGG
>VZTU01015147.1:24304-44750 GCA_013400835.1 Zapornia atra
CACTGAGGGGCGGGGGGGGGGGCGGGGAGGGATGTGTTTTTTGTAAGATTCCTCCTATATTCAGAAGTAATTACTCATGTTTTGCAAATAAATGTAATTGCATCAAAGATATCTATTTTCATCATAGAATCCTTTCTAAGGAACTACTTAATTGTGTTAAAAGCTAGCAAAGGATTAAATATCTTTCTTCATGATGATAAGCTTTTCAGAGGGTTCATCCTGCAATCATAATATTTCAGTCACTTTACTTAGGAAAACATGAACCTAAGTAATGGCTAGCTCTCCCCTCCCCTTCTATCTCCCCTCATCTCCTCTCTTCACCCTCAGAATAAAATGCATTTATTTATTTTCAGCTGTGCTACCACCTTGTATTTTTCTCTGCTAACTCCAGGTTTCTGAAATAGCGTCTCCAGAGATCTTTCCCATGGCTGAAATCAGTCCAAATATTCGCTTGCCTATAGTATTTTTAATAACAGCATTAATAATAATAATAATTACTATTATTATTTTATTACCCAAATGACTGGCTCACAAATATATATATACTTATATTTATATATACAAAGCACCTATCACCATATTGATAAACATTCTTTGGAACTACTCTGACGGCAGATGTAAGAACAGGAGTCAGGCTGTCACTACCTCATTTTTGACTTCAAGACAAAAAATTGCTAATGCTTTTTCTGTGTTCTCCTGTCACTGTGAGAAAACTCAGCCCAGCTGTCCTGTCCTATCTTTTCCTACACTGGATAGCACTATTCTCTGCTTGATAAGGTGGTCTTTGCTAGTTAGCTGTAGGGCTGGAGTATCACTTTTAGTTTATTGATACCTCTGAGATATAAAGATCTCATACTGTATTTTGATGTCTACTCTGATTAACTTTGAGGTACATTTTTGCCAGTGTATAGAGCTATACCTCCAACAATACAGAAGCACTGACAGTCTGTCAAATCATTATTATAGGCAGGAAAGTTTAAAGGTGCTTCAATGTTTTTATTCTGAGGGGTGGGTTATTATTAATTATAGAGATGGCTTTATCACTGTTGTTTATCATCTTAATATATGCTATAACCTAAAAGTCACTGAACTCCCTTATTATTGTTTATTAAATGAAACAATAGAAATAATTGAAAACAGTGTCTTATTTTGCATGGGAATAATTTCTACTACTGGAAAAGTATACTTAAGGATGTTGCTTCTTTATATTTAAACATGGAAAAGAAATAATGAGGCCATTTATGAAAAGATATGTCATGCTAAAAGCATTATCACCCGTAGACACAAAGTACCCTATGTGTCACCCGGACTCTTTAGATCTAGCATAACTAAAGAAGCATACTAAGTCTTGCACACAGATTTCCATTTTCAGGCTTTGGAATACTGGAGATGAACACACAAATGTGCAGTTAAATCTTTCATGGATTTTTTTCCTGGAGTGTCTGGTTTAGATTATCAAGATGCTAAAGGAAATAAAGAGGTAATTTAAAACTAAAGAATGAGACTTACAGCAGGTGCAACCTGGCCAAATTTTTGTTCATTTAGATGTAATTTGGTTATGAATATCACCTGCATGAGATGTAAATCCTTCCAATCACTTATACCAATGTGGAACAAGAGTACGTCCAACAGGTTCCGCAGTCTTTAAGAGAGGGAATTACTGCTGCAGTCACATACTCACAAGGTCCCAGTAGATGCAGGAGTGACATACCCATTTTGGGACAGCCTATCAAAGCTAGTATTCTGTATGCATTTCAGTCTCTGTCCTGCTGTTTGCCTGCAATTCATGGTTCCTAAACCACTATGTATCTCTAGTCCTTTTATCATAGACTAGCATTGCTGATAAAATTGGGTGGACAAAGTGAGAGCAGTGGATGTTGTTGACCTTGACTTCAGCAAAGCTCTTGACACAACCTCTCATAACATCCTCATAGGCAAGATTAGGAAGTGTGGGTTGGATGAATGCACAGTGAGGTAGGTTGAGAACTGGCTAAAAGCCCAGGGGGGTGTGATAGTGGTGCAGACTCTAGTTAGAGGCCTGCAGCCAGTGATGTGTCCCAGGGGTCAGTGCTTAGTTCACTCCTATTCACCATATTCATCAATGACCTGGATGAGAGGACAGAGTGTACTCTCAGCAAATTTGCTGATGATACAAAGCTGGGAGGAGTGGCTGACACACCAGAAGGCTGAGCAGTCATTCAGCAAGACCTGGACAGGCTAGAGAGTTGGGAAGAAAGAACCAAATGAAATTCAACAACAGTGAGTGCAAGGTCCCACAGCTAGGGAAGAATTACCCCAAGCACCAGTACAAGTTATGGGCTGACCTGCTGGGAAGCAGTGCGGTAGAGGACCCGAGTGTCCTGGTGGACGGCAGTTTCTCTATGACTCAACAGTGTGCCCTTGTGGCCAAGAAAGCCAATGGTATCCTGAGGTGTCTTAAGGAGACTGTATCCAGAAGGTTGAAGGAGGTTATCCTCCCCCTCTACCACACCACCCAGGTGTGGTGAGGCCACATCTGGAGTACTGTGTCCTGTTCTGGGCTCTCCAGTTCAAGAAAGACAGGGAACTACTGGAGAGAGCCTAGCAGAAGGCTACGAGGATGACTGGGTGACTGGAGCATCTCTTCTATGAGGAAAAGCTGAGAGAGCTAGGTCTGCTTAGTGTGGAGAAGACTGAGAGGGTATCTGACCAATCCTTATAAATATCTAAATAGGGTGGATTTCAAGCTGGTGGGGCTAGAATCTTTTCAGTGGTGCCCAGGGACAGGACAAGAGGCAATGAGCACAAACTGGAACACAAGAAGTTCCATCTTAACATGAAGAAAATTTCTTTAATCTGAGGGTGAATGAGCACTGGGACAGGCTGCTTAGAGAGGAGTCTCCCCTCTTGTGGTGTCTCCTTCTGGTCCCACTACTGTCCACACAGGATGTGGACACATCTTTGCGTCAGAAAACTTTCTGAGGGTGCACTTCATACAACTGACATATCTCCAACAAAGATGTTAAATAGTGCCAGTACCAACCCTGAAGAATGCCACTTATCACTGGTCTCAATTTGGACATTGAACCGTTGGTCACAAGTGTTTGAGTATGACAGTCAAGCCAATTCTTTATCCACCAAGTGGTTCATCTGTCAAAGCCATGTCTCTCCAATTTAGGACAAGGATATCATGCAGGACAGTGTCAGTGCTTTGCATGAGTCCAGGTAGATGATGTTTGTCACTCTTCCCTTATGCAATAGTTCTGTAACCCCATCATAGAAGGTCACTAAATTTGTCAGGCACAATTCTCCCTTAGTGAAGCCATGTTGGTTGTCATCAGTCACCTAATTGTCCATGTTGCAAAGCATAGTTTCCAGGACGATCTGCTCCATGATCTTGCCAGGCATAGAGGTGAGACTGACAGGTGTAGAGTTCCCTGGGTCTTCCTTTTCCCCTTTTTAAAAATGAGGGTTAAGTTTCCCCTTTTACAGTCACTGGGAATTTCATCAGACTGCCATGACTTCTCAAATATTATGATGGAGAGTGGTTTAGCCACTTCATCTGCAAGTTCCCTCAGGACCCATGGATGCATCTCATCAGGTCCCTTCAGGTTTTTTATATCGCCTTGAATCTGATCTTCCAGTACAGTAGGTAGACATTCATTCTTCCACTACAGTAGGCAGACCTTCATTCTCCCATTACCTTCCTTTGCCTTCTGTGACCTGGGCAGTGTGACTACAGCCCTTGTGAGGAAGACTGAAGCAAAAAAGTAACTGAATACCTCAGCCTTCTCCATATCCTGGATAACCAGGTCTCCTGTTTCATTCCAGAGAGGGCCAACATTTTCCCTTCTTCATCACTGCAGTACCTACAAAACCTTTTCTTGTTACACTTGAGGCGCCTGGCCAGATTTAATTCTATGGGCTTTAGCTTTCCAAACTTGATCCCTGGAAGCTTGGACAGTTTATCTGTATTCCTCCCAGGCTTCCTGTTCTTGCTTGTACCCTCTGCAGGCTTCCTTTTTATTGGAGGTTGCTCTTCTTCTTCCATAAAAGACTCTGAGCAGTTTTGCTTGATTTTCTCTTTGTTGAGATGTGTTGCTCCTGAGCTTGGTGGAGCTGACCCGTGAATATTAGGCAGCTGTCTTGAGCTCCTCTTCCCTCCAGGGCCTTGTCCCATGGTACTCTACCAAGCAGGTCCCTGAAGAGGCCAAGATCTGCTCTCCTGAAGTCCTGAGTAGTGAGCTTGCCATGCACCCTCCTCACTGCCCTGAGTATCTTGAACTTCCATCCTTTCTTGATCACTACAACCCTCCTTGTTCATGAGAAAAAGGTCTAGCATGGCAGCTCATCTTTTTGGCTGTCAATCACTTGGAGGAGCAAGTCATTATCAATGAACTCCAGATGCTTCCTTGATTCATTTTGTCCTGCTCTGTTGTCTCTCCAACAGGTATTGGGATGGTTGAAGAACCCCATGAGGACCAGAGCTTGTGAATGTAAAGCTGTTTCTATCTGTCTGTAGAGGAGCTCATCCTCTCAGTCTTCCTAGTTGGTTGTCCTGTAGCAGACTCCGACTATAGTGTCCCCTGTCCCTGTGCTCCCTTTAATCCCAACTCAGTCTTGCACTGAATATTAAATTTATAGTTAAAGACACTATCTGATGGGTCCAAGTAAAATGGTTTGACAAAAAAATCAGAAAACCTTAATTTTTAAAATTTTAAGAACCTTTTTAAATTTTAAGATGTGTTCCATCAAATTGAAATGACCAGACTGAACTAATTTTTCATTTTCTGAATTTCCAAGACACGTACAATATGAAATAATGAAAAATATGGTCAGTGAAACATTCAGTTTAGGTATTGGTACAAAATGTGCTGGAAACAATAGTGACATTTACCTAAAATATCTGGACATGACATGAGGGACAGTGTTTAATTTTTTTTCCCATACTCTGCAAAATAGTATTTTTACAAATATTGCTTTTCAGCCTCTCAAACTAGCACATATTAAAGCATAGCTGCCATTAGTGTGCAAAAGGAATAAGAAACAAATTCTAAATAATGTTGCTCAGACTGCAAGCCAGATTTGTAGTCTCTTCCTTTTCTGAAGTAATATAATGCATTTCAGTAATTATCCTAAACACTGCAGCCTCACTTAGATAAATTGAAATATTTTGAATAATCACCATGTGATACCACAGTGATTTATTTTAAGATTGAGCCTGTTCCCACTTCTTAAAAAAATAATGCCTCATTGACAGATCACTTTGGGTATGTCGACACTAAGAAGTTGAACCAAGAGTCTGTAGGTACAGAGATTAAATGTATGCACATTAATCATGATTTTTCAGCCATACACTTATCCCTTGCTCACACATACTCTCCCGCTTTTGGTGACGATGACACTACTGCTTTACGTCAGTAGCTGGAGAGAAATTCCAAAAGGGATTTCTGATGGAAAGAGACAAACTGATTTTTCAGGGAATCTTCAGGAAGTATGTAGAAATCACTTATCTTCTTAAAATTAAGGCTAAGGAGAACATACTTCCATGTTCTCCTTGACATGGAATGGCATGACAGACTTCAAAGCGGTATTCAAGGTGCTTGGAATGATTTCAGCAAAGCAATGGCTCATGTTTTTCCACTGCAAAGAAATCCTAAGAGTACATGGAGCCACTGAGTCAATCTTTGCAAGTCCATTCCCTTAAATTACCATTTTGCCTAGCTTTAGAGAATGACATTAAGCAGGCAGAAGGCTGCTTCTGGCCTTGTAGCTGCAGACCATGATGGTGAATTACTCTGGACTGAAGGGGTGCATGCTTGATAACTCAGCACTTGATTTATCACACCACATGCTACCTTCCCTTGTATGCAACCAACTTCGATGCTGCCAACAGCTCTTCACTGTTACATTAGATTACTTTCCAGTTAATGGTGAATTTTTCCAGCCATACTGTCCACTTTATCTTTTTTGGGTGTAAACAAACCAGGGTCTTCTCTTTTACCTGTTTAATTAAATCAGTTTTTTCTTCTTTTCTTGTGAGTCTGCTTAAATTAACTGAAATGACCTTCAAGGTCGTTGCTATCTTCAGACTGGATCAGAGAATGTAGGCAGTGCACTACAACCTACTTTAATCCCATTACAGACATGTCAGTCCCAGGCCTTTTCTGTGATTAGACAATTAGATACCAATGGCTTTCTAATGGATTTACTACAAGGCATTAGCTGATGAAAATTCTGCAGTGTTAGCTGCTTGCCTTTTCGTTATAATGAGAAATGAAACACTGTCACAGGAATCTGTTAATTTAATAGCTTTCATAACAATGTTAGGGGTGGTATGAAAGAAATTAAACATGAATTGCTGCCGAGGCTAACCCACTCCATGAGTCAGCCTCATGGCTATTTGGAGATGCATTTTAGTCATTACATAAGCAAAGTTGATTGACCAAACTTTAAAATTAATGTGGTTTTGATTTGTATCCCCAAGTAGAGTGCAATGCTTAAGAAGTGCAATTGGCTGAATATTTCCACAGTACCTGAAGAATTAGTCAATAGTTTAGGAGCCATGTATGTAAAGAAGTGTTTTGTTATAGCCTCTAAAATATTAGCTAGAGTTTAACTTATTGGAAGTGTGGAAGGATTTGTGGCAGCTTACATCTGTGTGCAAGTCACTCCTCTCCTGTGACTACAGATTAAAGAAAGAAACACACAGGGTGGTGTGAACTTACCTCAGCACTTTCACTGGGTTTCTGTGTAAACGCCTCATGTCTAGTCTGAAACATCAGAGCACTCCAACAACTACCTAACAATCAAGCAGGCAGTTTCCAAAATGTTTAATTAACTGTAAAATCTTTACTATGAAAAGCCTAATTATGTTCTAGATGGCTGTGGTGCGTATATGGGGACTAACAGGCTCCAAGCAGATAGTGAGTGAAATCCTCCAGATATGGTGGCTGTTCAATGGCCTGTTGTTTATTAAACCAGTGGGCAGATGTATATCACAGTAGAACCAGTACTCATTTCCACTCCTGTTGGCAAATGGAGGGAAGCCAAAGACTGAATATTCCTCTGAGATTTTATTTCCCAATACATCCTCTTGCCTGATCCCTGTCAGACAACTGTGAGATTCCCCGGATGACTGATATGTGTGAGCTTGAATTGCTGTGGTCGCGACCACAGACATTTTGTGCATAAAGGCTTTCATACTGTAATCCTGTCTCTTGAGTGTTCTTCACAGGCATTCAAAAGGAAAAGGATGATTTAATGTATATTAACATCTGAACCTAATTAGCTAAGCTAATGAGAAAGGTAAACAAACATCATGTCCACTAATTCATCTCTTCTCTGGATCTGCAAAGCTCTGAGATTTGATGAAACACTGAGTTTTTTCTCAATGACTTAAAAGTGACTGGTAACTGTGGGCAGATTGTTTTGAACTAAGACATACTTACTCAAAATTTTAAATTTTTTGTTTTGCAGATATTACAGCCTTGCTGATTCCTTCTCTACAAGGGTTTTCCCAGGATCCTCCACATGACAGAAGGGGCTTCTTGAAGCCACTGGTCAGAAATATCAATTTACAATTTTTAGGAAATTCTACCACTCCAAATTGGAATTAGTAATGTTTTTCCTTTTCTTTTTAACCTTTTAATCTCCAGCACATAAATCCCAGTTGACAACATTCTAAATTTTAAGTTTGCTGTTGTGGCTTAACCCCAGCCAGCAGCTAAACATCACACAGCCACTCTCAACCCTACCCAACAAGGGAATGGGAATGACAATGGGAAAAAACCAAACTTTTGGTTGAGATAAAAACAGTTTAATAGGATAAAAAATTGAGGTTATGATTATGATGATGATGATAAGCATAAAACAAGCAATGCACAGATATGTGGGGAAAATAACCGATGCCCGGTTTGTTTACGAGCAGCAAATCTGCCTCCAGGCTAGCTTCTACAGTTATATACAGAAGATGACATCATATGGTAGGGAGTATCCCTTTGACCAGTCTGGATCAGCTGTCCTGGCTGCATTCTTCCAAATTCTTGTACAGCTGGCAGGATATGAGAAGCTGGAAAGTCATTGGCTTAGTGTAGACATTGCAACTATTTGTCAACAACTAAAACACCAGCATGCTTTCAACATTGTTGTCATACTAAATTCAAACCACAGCACTATAACAGATAGTAGAAAGAAAATTAACTCTATCCCAGCTGACACCAGGACAGTATCCACCCCTTATTCCGTGTCATCTACGTCATGTCCAGGTCCTATAATTCCCAATGCATTCTAATTAATCACTATCACTTTTCTTATCTTTTCACAGAATCACAGAACACTAGGAGTTGGAAAGGACCTCAAAAGATCATCTAGCCCAACCCCCCTGCCAGAGTAGTATCACCTAGACTAAATCACACAGGAACTCATCCAGGTGGGTTTAGAATGTCTCTAGGAAGGAGACTCCACAACCTCTCAGGGCAGTCTGTGCTCCATCACCCTCACAGTGAAAAAGTTCCTCCTCATATTTACATGGAACTTCCTATGCTCCAGCTTGCACACATTGCCCCTTGTCCTATTGCTGGCCATCACTGAGAAGAGCCTGGCTCCATCCTCCTGACTCTTGCCCTTTACATATTTATACAGATTAATAAGGGCACTCCTCAGTCTCCTCTTCTCCAAGAGAAGAGACCCAGCTCCCTCAGCCTTTCCTCATAAGGAAGGTATTCCACTCCCTTAATCATCTTGGTGGCCCTGTACTAGACTCTTTCAAGGAGTTCTATGTCCTTCTTGAACTGAGGGACCTAGAACTAGACACAGTATTCCAAGTGAGGTCTCACCAGGACAGAGCAGAGGGGGAGAAGAACCTCTCTTGACCTACTAACCACACCCTTTCTAGTACTCCCCAGGATGCTATGTACACAGTCCCTTAGTCTATGTGCCATCCTTTTAAAATGTCCTTGAGTTAATTTAGTCTGTGACTTTTGGTCTCCATCTGGTTCAACAGTCTCCCAGGCCAGGGAAGATGGTATGTGATGTTGGAGTGTTGGATTGTTGCATGCTGCATCCAGAAATCATTGTTGATGTATCTGGTACGGTTCATGCTCACAGTCTGCAAGTTGAAGGTGTCAGTCTTGAGGAAAGTTCTGGGCACTCATTGTTGAAGCCATTTCAGGTTTCATCATCTCTGCATCTTTCTTGGTTTAATAAAAGTTTATTTTTCATTAGTCTAGGTGATTCTTACTGTAATACCATTGCTACGGCAGATAGCAATCATAATAGTGATGACATGCAGTATTATGGAGCAATTAATATAATACAGTTTAAATCACTGGCTATTCTTCCCCCCAGTATCGAATCTGGAGCTACACATTGGACCTTCCACTATAAGGTCAACAATACAGAAACCATTGTATTTAAAAATATGCAATATGTGTTTACGTGCGTTAGTGTATAAATACACTGTCTTAATATTAGCATAGAATCTAAGTGTCAAATGAAATGAAACAGCGTGATACTGTTGAAATTAAATGTTTTGGCATTATCAGAATGAAACAAGAAAGATGAAATGATTAATTTTGACACTTTTCCTGAGGAAAATTTCTTCAGAATTGAAATGTTCCTGTAAAAAAACTCAATTTCAACCAAGCAGCATTTTTGGAGTTGAACAATGTTCTGCTGAAATGGTTTTGAGCATCTGTAGGTGGAGTCTACCTGTGGGTGTCTGTGTTTGTAAACTTACCTTTCAGCCAGATGAAGGCTACCAGGCATTGTAAATCTACCGTTCACTTCAGAAACTGGCCATGATCTATGCGACTTCATCTGAAGCCAGAGTCACACTGCAACAAGACAGGGTCAAACCCCAATGTGAAATATTTTGATTTGTGCCCTCCTCTAATGAGACTCCTCCACAGAACTAGTACAAACACGTCTCCACATAGAATGACATCAGTACTGGGAATTTTCCCCCCAGGAGTTATCTGTGCATCGCATGTGCTTGAGTGTGTCACCCAAATGAGGAATTTGGGAGTAATGGAATTTCCTAACAGTTTTACTAGAACATCTAACTGGCAAACCAAAACATGAAAGATCTGTTTCATGATTTATTACCAATGTAATTTCATAATACTGATGATCACTGACAGTCACTCTTATTGTGGGTGTTTAGCTTGTATTGCAACACAAAAAGGATACCATTTTCCAAATACAAACCTCCTAAAATATGAAAGGACACTGCAGGGGTGCTTTTTATGGCTTAACCCTGGCAAAAATCATCCTGTTAAGCAACAAATGCAAGCATAAACAGCATGCCTGGATCAAGTACATAAAACCCTGTGACAGGACCAAAACTGCCCATGTTAATGACGACCAACTATAGCAGCGGGAGAAGCCCCAGCGCAGATGCAGTTTGGCACTGTTGTCCATCACTTTGTGGCACTAGGGCGCCTGCTGGAATAGGACACAAACTGGACTGGCAGAGGTGCAGCGCCGGGTGCTGTGCTGGGTATGGACTCTTGTGAGTCTGAAAGTTGGGGAACCCGCACCACTCAGCAAGGAGGGGTGCTTGTGGAGCAGGCTCCCTGTCAGAGGTATCTGTGGGTTTGTAAGTCTGTGTGTGCATGGGTGCATGTCTGTGTGACCAGTACAACCTGGGATTAGCTGAAGAATGGCATTTAGAAATCCATAGGTGTTTATTAATGGTTTGTAGCTGTCTAGCACTGTGGTTTATCTGCTATATTACATTAATCCTGAATGTACAGTTTACTGATTGCCTGTTAAGTATGTGCTATTAATAATTCAAATACCTTCTTTGGTTTAAATTACGTGAGTATTTTTTCTCCACGACAGATATAAACTGGATAGTTCAAACCTAGGCAGCTGCTTTGAGACACAGTTTAAAATTTCCTGTGGTTTCATTCATCCTTAAAACCACCAACCATTTATGTGGTTCTTCTATTTAACTGTATAGTGTGTGCTTGTATTGATGAGGAACTTCTTCCTTGATGAGATTTCAAGAGTGATATTCTACAGCTTACATGTAATGTTTCCCTACCTGTTTAAATCATAAAAATACAGTTTACATTTTATCTATAATAGCTTCTGACTAAAATCAACTCTTCTTGCTTAAACAGTAAAGTTTAATGTGCACACTTTTCCCCTGGCTTTTAAGTTTATTTTTGTTTCATATATTTATTATTTCTCTGCATTCACTAGCCAATCTTGCTGTCCATGCACCATTTAAAAAAAGAAACCAAAAAAGACAAAAGATTTTTTTTTTCCTTAAATCAAGTGGTAAGTCTTGATATCAAGTTTATTTGTTGTTATTTTTGCACATTGACAGGGATTATCCAAATCCTACCACAGGTAGAATAGCAAGACATGAAGTTCACAAGGAGGATATAAAACTCAACAATTCATTTAAATATTTTAATTTCTTTTTTTTTGAAGAAGAAAAAGCCCCAACTGAAGACAAGACAACATCAGTTTATTATTTATGGCATTTCATGGTCAAATAAATGCCCTCTAGCTTTCCACACTATTCACCAACAACTGTCAACATTGAAAATAATGTAACAATCAGGGTGAATCAAATCCTATGAATAAATAATGAAATCTATTTTCATTTTAAATTCAGAGTCACTATAAAACAGAAACAACAACAATAACAACAAAACCCAGCAGCAATTTCTCTAAAGAGCAATAATAAAAATATTTAGATTCAGGAGGGGAAAAAACACATCATGGAGCATTGTCAGCTCAACGGGACTCCTAATAGACCTTGGATAGATGGGAATTTAGATTATTCTGTGCACTAACAAAGCAATGAGTGTTTACAGAACTTATTTGTGTTTTCACAGAGATGTACAAGTAAAGCATCAGATAGACTGAGTCAGCAACGGCACATATTCTGCTCTGAATGTTTATAACAATCTGAATGTTTAAAATGATTTCAAGGAACTATATAGTGTTGATGCACTGTAGGGTGGATAAGCATCTGTGAAGGATGCAGATGGACATGTAAGTACTTTTTCCATGGATATCTATGGAAACAGCTGTGGGTAGAAAAGACACACTGAGGGGAAAAGAAAACGGATGAGAAATACTACATCTTTTCAATTGTCTTAGAGAACGATATGGTATAATGTCCAGTGCAATATTTTTACATAAAATGAAGTTCCTGTAGATTTGTAAAGACAGGTATTTCTGCTGATAGACAGTAAACAACTGCTAAATGAATGAACTACAGAAGCAATGTTATCAAGGTTGTTTAAGCCCTTCTGGTGAATTCATTTTCATGGTATAATGCCTACTTTACCAAAGTCCTTCACTATTTTCTGATTCTAAGGCATAAGTCTATCACCCTATCAACCAGAAAAGAAAAATACAAACTTTTATTTGGAAAACCATGAAAATGCATATAAAATACAGCCTTCAGGAGTGTCTATTGCTGTTTAATGTCTGTTCATATTAATTTAAAAAAGATTTTTCTAAAGTGACAGGAAGAATGAAACCTTTTTTTTTTTTTTCCCAGATGGTGAGTAATTAGAAAAATATAATAGAATCATAGAATCACAGAATGTGTAAGGTTGGAAGGGACCTTTAGAGGTCATCTAATCTAACCCCCCTGTGGTAACCAAGGACATCTTCACTAGATCAGGTCGCAAACCTAACCTTGAATATCTCTAGGGATGGGCCCTCCACTATTTCTCTGGGCAACCAGTTCCAGTGATCCACCATCCTCATATTGAAGAAATTTTTCCTAATATCCAACCTAAATCTCCTCTTTTTGAGTTGAAAACCATTACCCCTTTTCCCATTGCTACTTGCCCTCATGAACAGTTCTTCCCCAGCTTTCTTATAGGCACCTTTCATGTACTAAAAGCCCTCTATAAGGTCCCCATGGAGCCTTCTCTTCTCCAATCTGAACAAACCCAACTCTCTCAGCTTATCTTCATAGGAGAGATGCTCCAGCCCTTTGATCTTTTTTTGTGGCCTGTCTCTGGACGCACTCCAACAGGTCCATGTCCTTCTTGTGTTGAGGGCTCCAAAGCTGGACACAGTACTCCAGGTAAGATCTCACTAGAGCAGAGTTGAGGGTCAGAATCACCTCTTTTGATCTGTTGGCCATACTTCTGTTGATGCAGCCCAGAATGCAGTTGGTCTTCTGGATGCACATTGGTGGCTCATGTCCAGCTTCTCATCCACAAGTACTCTCAGGTTCTTTTCCTCAGGGCTTCTTCCCAGCACTCCTAACCTGTATGGATAATGGGGGTTGTCCTGACCCCAGTGCAAGACCCTGCACTTGGCTTTGTTGAACCTCTTGAGGTTCACCTGGTCCCACTTCTCCATCCTGTTGAGGTCCATACTGAGATGGCATACTGTCCCTCCAGCACATTAACCTCACCACTCAGCTTGGTGTCATCAGCAAATACCACTGTCAATATCATTAGAAAGATGCTAAACAGCCCTGGTCCCCGCACAGACCTTTGAGAAACACCACTTGTCACTGTCTTCCATTTGGACTTGGAGCCATTGACCAATATCCTCCGGATGTGACCATCCAGCCAATTTCTTATCCACTGAACAGTCCGCCCATCAAATCCATATCTATACAAGTTAGAGAGTTGAGGACTGTGTCAATGGCCTTGCAGAACTCCAGATAGATGACATCCATAGATCTTCCCTTGTCCACTGATGCAGCTATGGATGATTCAGAAATAATTTTATTTCAAAATAACAAACCCTCTCCTCCCCCACCAAATAAAACCTCAAAAAACAATCTCAATAAGGAAGCAGCATGAAAGAAAAAGCTCTTTGAAGCTTTTTGAAATTGATCATTTGAATACTTTTCACTATTTAAATTTTATATTTTTAGGTGTTATTGCTTTTAAATAAATTAAAATCTGATTTTTGAAGTGATGTGTATTTCTGTGCTAGGACTAGTTGATATGAATGTTTGAATCAGAATGTATCTATCTGTGAATTTTAAGGTCTCTTCTAATGCATTCATTAAAATAAGTTTCGTGAAAGCATACCAATTTGACAGAAAACTCATAATTTTCATGAATATGGATTGCCACTTTGGCAATGCCAAATTTACCTAGAGCAGTTGAGATTTTGTTGCTCCCAATAAGCATACACTGCAAGTGTGTGGATCAGCTGTCCTCCAAATTACATGCTAGTTGTGGAGGTCTTTGGGATAAGGTTTTAAAATTTGAGTCCTGAGCATAAATTTTTTGAGTTAGCAGAGGAATAAACTTTATGTCAGTAAGTCTTTGTACAGGGAGATAGAGGTTCGAATTAGACAGTCTGCATCTTTATTTGGTGAGGAATCAACTTAGCTGTATAGTAAGAAGGTGAAAAGGGAAGAAATAAGGAATATGGGGGGTTGGTATGAGCCAGTACAAAACAGAATTTGCTAAACTATCATAAATAGTGTTTTTTCTTTAATTTTTATTTTCTTGCACAGTTAAACATTGAAAATGTGTATTAAACTCCAAAAGTTTAACACTGTTTCTCCTAACAATATTGGAATTTGATATTAAATACTAGAAGACTTAATATTGTGCCAGTGTAGATAAGCAGCTTTAAAGAAAATGTACAATGATAAAAGTACAAGCTTTTGATGAGGTGCTGCTGGGGAATCCCAAATTCCATGGAGGAGAATGGATTAGATGCTCAGCATCATAGGAATAATTCCTGCTGCTAGCATCAATGGGTAAAAGAAAATACAGTCCCAACTCTTTATCCTTTCATTTACAGTACAGCAGTAAGAAAAGCAAATCAATGCCTTAGTGCATCATTTGCTGTGAAATACTATCAAATTTCTTAATGAAAACTTTGCATAACTGCATTACTAGAAAGCTTGGATCTTTAACAGACAACGATATTTTAAAAAAAAAAGGTAAAGAAAGAAAAGAAGTGATTTGCTGCATGGCTAATATCTTGTAATTACATCAGTTTTGAAGGTACAGGAAGCATTATGTAATATAAATTTGAAAATTATTAAAATATCAGGGAATTGGTGAAAGCAAAAAGTAAAAACCTACATGAAGGGAGCTGATGAAAAGAAAATTACAAGCTCTTAAGTTCTGTGAAAGACAGGGGAAATCAAGTAAAAATACAGAAGGCATAAATACACTCATCCATGCAGCCAGCTAGAGCAGCGATCAAACTATTTGAAAAAAGCCATAACCCTTTAATGTGACTTTGTAATGTAAGACTGAAAGTAGCACTAGAAATTGTACAGCGATGTAGTCGGTACACAGAGTGATCCTAATTGACTAGCTAGCTCCTTCTGAAACATGTTTTTGCTTGGTTTAATAAAGGTGCTTGCAGTGTGCAATAAGTAATACCAGACTTCTGATCACATGACATGAGATCCTTAAAAAAAGGTCACATGATAGGCAGATGTCAAAGATCAGAAAAAACTACCCTACAAACCTTTCATATAAATATTGTCCACAAAAGATTAGATGCAGGGAATTATCATAAGCCTTCTTTCGTTGAATGATAGCTTAGCTTGAAGAAAACTTAATGAAATAACACTGCATGAGTCTCATGACCTTTTCTTAACCTTTCAAAGTCTTAGTTAAGAACTCTTTAAAATGATACTAGCATCAGGTAAAGATGTTAAATATTGTTGACCAGATGTTCAGCCACTGCTTTTTCTTTTCTGTATGCTGGTCCTGAAATGGAAGATAGTTTGTTGCACACTTCGTTTGGTTTGTTATATGGAGATCCTGGGTAATGTTTTAAAGCCACAGGTTATGCCAGAGATATTCCAAAGGCAGAAAGGGACAGCTCTAAGGAACTGAAAACAAAAATATAATCTAGATTTTATGTTATAGGATGTAAGTTTTCGTATTGCGATTACTCTATATTTGAAATGGCCATGGGCAAGTAATTCCACTGTTACGTACTTTAGTTCCACAATTATGAAAGGAGATCAAAAAGTATTTTCTAAAATTATATTTTGCTATTGATGTTTAAACTAAGTAGAGTTAACTCCCCTCAAGTCTCATAGAATTATGTTTTGTATTTTTTGAAAATAAATAGAAACTGAATTTGGTTTGTATTTTGTCACCAAAACAGTGAATACTAGTAACCCCAGTCTATCAATTCTCTGCTTAATGAGTGGGAGGAGTTTTGAGAAGTTTCAAACCTATATATTCCTTAATGTGTTGGTACCATAGGAAAGAGGTCCCCCTGATGCGTTTCTCCCAGAAATTTTTTATGCATGGGGAGCAAAGTGTGGATGGGATGAATGTATCAGGGATGAGAATAGTCGAAACACTTTTATCTAAATCACAGATTGAGCAGAAGGGAGAACAGGACTATCCCAGAAAAAAACAACCATCAAACCAAACGCAGAAGACAATAAATACTATTAAATTAGTTTTAAAAAAAACAGCATTGATTTTGTACATCTGTCTTTAAAAAGCTGTGTTAGAAAGCAATAGAGAATGATGATCAAAGCAAAGGACAGTTTGTTGAGGAGAAGGCTTTATTAGGGTTAGCTTGCACCTGGAAAACTGTTCTAACTTCACTGTCTGAGATTTATTCTCATCATTGGTGGGGCTTATTACAATCATTGAAGTTGCTATAGACTTAAATTGGTCTCATTATTAAATTCTTATCATTAAATAAATGCTGGGCTATGTTTTAATGAATAAAAAACCCAAACCAAAACAATAAAAAGCCAGCTAAACAAAACAGGCAGGATATTTATTGCAAAACTATTAAGTGTTGAACATGTTATACATTGTCTGCATACATATCAAATCTTCAAGCATGGTTCAGACAATAAGGCTCTGATTAGCAGCTGCGTTTGAACAATATTCCGTTCTTCTGCATTATACCCTGATACCCTATTTTTAATAAACAATACTGATTAGAATAAAAATAAAATATATCATCCAGATTCTGCTTCCTTTTGAATAATAGCATATTCTAGATCATGGCAGAGTAGCTATGGTTTTACACCATTTTAAAGGAGCTGAGAGTTGTCTTACAAATCTGCAGCATCTGCTCCTATGACTCTGTGCACCCAGAGGGCCTTTGTTAATATTGCTTGCATTCATTTTGCCAAATTTGTAAACAATAAATGTTTATAGAGCTTCCTTCTGTCCTTCCTTCCTTCCTTCTTTCCTTCCTTCCTTCCTTCCTTCCTTCCTTCCTTCCTTCCTCCCTCCCTCTCTCCCTGCCTCCCTTCCTTCTGAAACCAGGACATGCAGATACCAATTGTCAGGGTTATTAGCGTATTGCACATTAAAAAAATGATGGCATGATCATTTAACATTATCTTCTCTCTGCAGCATTATGTATTTGTGACCACAGTTGTTCTTTTCAAATGCGTAGCAGTTTGTATTTAATCTCACAGAATGATAGGTCTTGGAAAGAACCTCGGGAGATCATCTAGTTCAACTCCCTCTGCCAGAGGAGGATCACCTACAGCAGATTGCACAGGAAAGCATCCAGGTGGGTTTTGAATGTCTCCAGAAATGGAGACTCCACAGCTGCTCTGGGCAGCCTGTTCCAGTGGTCTGTCAGCCTCACAGTAAAGACGTTCCTCATGTTTAGGTGGAACTTACTATATTCAAGTTTGTGCCCACTGCCTCTTGTCTTGTCCCTGGGCACCAGTGAAAAAAGACTGACACTATCCTCCTTACACCGACTCCTCAAGTATTTAAAAGCATCGGTAAGGCCCCCCCTCAGTCTCCTTTAAGCTAAAAAGTCTGAAGTCCCTCAGCCTGTCTTCAGAAGACTGATTTTCAAGTACTGTAATCATCTTAGTAACCCTTAGATTTTTTTCTGTTATTATAATGCTACACAAAAATCCACCATATTTAGTAAGTGTTAAGGTGATGATATCAAACACACTTGGTGCAGTGCTCCCAATTAAATATCTTGAGAAACCCGAAACCAAAACATAACGTTAGAAGTGTGTCTCTACCTGTAATAACAGCAATGCTAGTTTTAGCATTATGGATTGCTTAAAAAAGAGTAAGATTGCTTCCAATTATTATGGAATGTCACTTATTAAAGCTTTGGATTACATTTGAATATTGTCTGATCAATGACCCGGTGTCTTAATGTGCCCTTATACCAGAGACAGTTCACCAAGATGGATAGCTACTGATGTTTTTCCACTGAAAGATATTTTCAGTGAGAAACTGGGTGGCTGGATGAGATGCATTCCTCTGTGTAGCTAACTTTAGGAAAAATCTTCCAAGAATGAATCTGTAGTAGATGGTTAACACCAGAGGAAGTGACTAATGTTGAAGTTAGTTCTTCCTGCTGGTTCTTATGGTAATATTTGCAATATAGTACCTCTTTTTTTTCCAGTTTTCTCTCTGTTTCAACAGGCATTCCTCACCTTCTTAAGTGTTTATGCTAATCATCTCATAATGTACAATCACTCCAGTCTAGCAATTATCAAACTACAAAATGTTGCTTTACAGCAAACTCTACACAGATAATGTAGAAACGATTGATATCTCTAGTATTGTTCATTTGTTACTATGGAAATACTGTTCCTCTATAGAGCTATTAGTAAACACTATATTAGTGATGCAGCCAATGACAGAGAAAACTTTGGCAAGCACTGTGGTAAAATTAAGATGTGTATTGTTAGAGAACTACAGTTTCAGCATAAATACATAGAAATATATTTCTTCCCCATGCTGTTGTATGCTAAAACCTTCCATTTCAAGTGCAGCCTATATGGACTGAAATTTTACAGGTCAATGATTGGAATACATCATGGAAATTTTAAATTTTATATAAAAAGAGTCATTAAAAAATAAGCAACTTCTGTATTATTGTTATCCATGAAAGTAGAAAGTGCATCTGCTCCACTAGACATATCTGTGGTTTTTGGTTTGCTTTCTATTTTCCCATAATTTTCTTCTCTTTTCCTGCTATATGGAACAGCCCTTCTGCATGTATCATTAGGTTTATTTTCCTTGCATATAACCACATTAATATAAGATAAAGAGAAATCTAGAACATTTTAAATAGTTCTTCTGATGTTGTACTGTGAACATATTTTTAACTGTTCTGATGTCTGAATTTTCCATGCTTAATGTGCTGAACAGCCAAATTATTTTTTCCACTCCTGAAGCTGTTAGGGTAAGCGAAGCTATGTCAGTAATTTCTGTGTAAAATAGAAATTCTTCTCTTCATTTTTAAAGTCATTTATGACCTAGCATGACCTTATTTACTCGTCTCTCATATAAATGTTGGGAGACCAATGTTTAGCCCATTCTGCCAGTTTCAGTCCAGAAGAGTTATCAAATGCATATCTATGCATATTTTCCCTGAATATCAACATCATAAACATCAGCAAAAAGACTTCTTTTTTTCTCCTTTGATTCTCCTGCAAGACACTTTCGCAGACATACCAAAAAGAAAAGCAGCATACATTGTGTTATTAGCAAGGTATTGGCATTGTGGTGGTGGTTTTCTTTGAATCACGTTCCCTCTAGTTCATGTTTCAAATTTGTCTGCAAAGCAGAACCGTCTTTAGTACCTGAAAAAGCCTGACTGAGAGCGAGTGGCGATCAGTATGGGCCTCTTTATCCAAATAACTGTATTAGTTTGACAAATACTTACTGACTGTAAGTTCTTTATGACAGATTTTTCTGTTTTGTTTTGTGTTCTCTGGCATTGAGATGATGGCTCTATAAACAACATCAATAGCAATACATAATGATAAATTGATATACCATTTACATAGGGAGAGGGAAGATATATTGTCTTTTGTAATTATGAAAATAGTATGATTCCAAATAATGCGACTACCACTTGTTATCAATCCTATACTTCATTAGTTACTAGAATAGAAGATAAATTATTTGCAAATATAACTTTATTGAATCATATTGTGTCATACATGTGGCTCCCATGGGCTCTATTTATGGGGAAAAGAGAAGTTTTGTTGTCTTTGGAAGCAAGATCTGTATTCTATTCTGTGGAGGAGACATCTTTGCAAATCACAATAATATATTTCCCGCATTTCCAAAATTTAACTTAACAGACTGAGGATAGCACATGAACAGAATTCAAGTATCATTCGTGCAATCACCCACAGCATATGCTTGTAGTCCAGGAAGACAACTGTATCCTGGACTACATCAAAAGAAGCACAACCAACAGGTTGAGGAAGGTGATTCTCCCCCTCTACTCTGCTCTCGTGAGCCCCCACCTGGAATACTGCACCCAGCTTTGGGGTTCCCAGTACAAGAAAGGCACAGACCTGTTAGAGCTTGGCTGAAGGAGGTCCATGAAAATGATCTGGGGCTGGAGTACTTCTCCTATAAAGGAAGACTGAGACAGATGGAGTTGTTTAGCCTGGAGAAGAGAAGGCTCCAAGGGAGGACTTACTGAGAAATTTCAATATATAAAGGATGCTTCTAAGAAAGATGGAGAGATATTTTTTATGAAGGCCTGCAGTGACATGACAAGG
>VZTU01015149.1:0-106339 GCA_013400835.1 Zapornia atra
GGGCAGGGCAGGGCAGGGCTGGAGGACACAACAATCCCCGCTCTCTTCCTGTGATGGTTTTGACAAGGAGACATGGCAATGTTCCTGCTCACACAGCCCTGTCTGTGAGCTCTCACGTATTTCCTCTCACACACACATTCCCACCATGGCCTCGGCAGCTGCTCTTATTTATTCCCTCTATTTTTGGCTACTCAGTGGTGCCCATCATGACTGTCTGTGGGGGAAGCTTTCAGAGGTATTTCCCTGCACCCTGATGCCTGAGGGTGCTGAGTAGGGCTTTTGAAACATCTTACCCCTCTCGACTTAGGATAGAAGCACCCTGGCACCTTTTCTACCCTGATATGCATCTTTTGTGCTGAACACTGTATTTAGTCAGGATTATTTTGGTGTCCTCACCCTGCTTGTCTTCTGAATCACGGATGTGCAAGCCAGCTCCCATCTGTGGTAAAGCCACACAATGGTGTCAGCAGTTAACACCAAGCCTAGGTAAATAATACCCGGCTCTTGAGCTGGGCTGGCTTGCTTGGTTTGGCTCTGGGCTGATCACGGCTGCCTAGTCTCTGGTGAGGTTGGAGTGTGAGCAGGACAGGCTCGTATCTGCTGTTAATACCTTTCTGGAACTCCAGCAGTTTATATTAACCTAAGATAGGTGGCATGCACTCTACAGAGAACCTCTTTGTTCTGTGATTCGTGATTTGGGAAAGTGTAAAGGGTTTGCTCAAATAAAGTTCCCCCCTCCCATTAGCTCCCCTGTCTCCCTTTTTTTATTTTCCCCATCTCTTTATTATTATTTCAGTGGTTTCAAGTTTATTAAGAGTCTCATAATATCTGGGATTATTATTTAAAGCCTCAGGTCCTGGGGTCTTGCAGATGCACAGGAACCAGTGCTTTAAGTGCAAGAATAAACAAAGCAAGAACGACTTTCTGCTTTCTATAGCCACAAAGACATGCCAGGGCACTAACATCCTGCAGCCACCCAAAATGTTAGCGAAGGGAAAGGTAGTCTGTTACACTGAGGTGGATTTAAAAATGCATCTCCTGGTTTTCACTTGACTTGGGGGCGGCTGGTGATCCATGGGTTATCCACGGTGCACGGCATTTGCCCCATTTTTGGAGTGGGATGAGGAAATGGCCGTGAGCAACAAGGAGGTGGCCATGGAACAGGGAGGTGGTGACCCTGGAATAGGGAGGAGGTGGCCATGATGCAGTAAGGAGGTGTCCTTGGAGCAGTGAGGAGATGTCCCTGGAACAGGGAGGAGGAAGCCATGGAGCTGCGAGATGTCCCTGGAGCAGTGCAGAGGCAGGAGCTGCTCCCTGGTCATGGAGGAAGGAAAGGACCCCCTGCTCCTAATGGATTCCTTCAGATAAAAGAGCCCCAACTACCTTTCTTCCCTCTAATGGCCCCTGAGGCTAATGTCTTAAAGAGGAAACAAAGGGATTGCTTTACATCACACAAGTGGGGCAGGAGCTCAGTGGGGAAAGAAGCACTTGAGTGATGCAGCACTGCCAGGGCTTCTGCAGCAGGATGGAGGCCGGGGGAGGGGTGCAGCTGGCCCTAACTTGGGCTTTGCTGTGTGGCCTCTTGGTATTAAACTCTTTATTAACCCCTTCTCCACTGCTCTGGTGTCCATCTGCTATGGGGGGCGGGGGGTGGCTCTTCTGTCCTGGGACATTCAAACAAGTGGGGGCATCAAGGCAGGCCACGTGTCCGTGTTTCATCGGCACAGCCAGAGATGAAGATGCATGACCTGTGGTGGTTAAAGCAGCCAGAAGCAGTGCTAATAATATTAAAAACACCCAAAGGAATGCTGCAGTAATGCCTGAAAAATGATGGCAAACGATAAACACAAGGGAGCTTGAAGAGCCAAACTCACAGGGCGGCAGTAAAGGCACTTCCTACGGAAGAGGAGCATTCGGTGAGAGGAAAAACAATCCCGGGTAGTAGCGTGCAGCTTCCAGCAGCTCCAGCTGTGCTGCTCTTCCTTTGTCTGCTCTCTCCTCTGGCAGCTTTCCGAGGGGTGGGCAGAGCAGGTGTGACAGCCACCGAGGGAGATGGAGCAGCAAGCAGCAAAACCAGGCGGTCAGTCGGCAGCTGGGGACTGCAGGCAGAGCCTGGATGCAGGAGGTACGTGCTTCCAAGGAGGATGCTGCTGCTTGTGCTGCCCATCGTGACCGGCTCTGTCCCGAGAGCCATTGTGTCCCTCTGACTTGACGTGGCTGTCGACATGATCCACCACCCGCTCTGGCGGCGACAATTTTCCGCGCTTGGTCCCTGCACAGCACCTTCTGGTTTTGTCAGGGGTTGTATAGGAGAAATTGCTGTAGGGAGAATAAACTGCCAAACAAAGTAAAAGAGACACCTTTGATTAGCCTCTAATAGAAGAAAATCGACTCTTTTGGCCTATCATCGTCCTTGCCACATTGGATCAGAATGATGCTCTGTCAGTGCCCCTGTTTTGACCCTGCCCTATACCGGTGTCTTTCCAGGAAGATACAGGGAAGTGGGCTAATCAGCATCTCCTCCAAGAGCATCCTGCTCACCCCTAGGATCTTTTCTCTGTCACATCCCTGAAGCATGACCTCCCTAAGCCTGTCCCAAACTCACTTTGCAAGGCACGTGAGTCTTTTGTCCTTGAATTTAGCATGGTTAAAGAAAAACAGGTGATGTTTGAAACTTGTCCAGATATGGTTCCTATTGACGATAAATGTTTTGCTCGGTTGAATACAAAGCAGCTGAACAAAAGCCTGTGTGGCTGGCTGATGTGGTCTGCAGGTCTGTGGCTCACTGATGTGGTCTGCAGGTGACAATATGGAGTGCTCCTTCAGGCCTGAGAGCTACAGTGGCTGCTCTCAGGAAGGCTTACCAAAGGAGGATCTCATCCTGCTGTCGAAAACAAATCACAGATTAAGTGAAAAATTATTAAAAATTAATCAAGAAAACAAATAAGCCCCTATCCTATTTAACAATAGGGCCAAAGGAGAATATTGGGTGCTGAAAATGGCATCTCCCCTAGGAACAAGCCCCATCTTTTCAAATGTGCAGTTCTCCCAGAAGCAATAGGAAAAGCATCTGTGCATATAGCTTTTAAGTTTGTAATTTGTCTGTAATTTCTCTGCAATCACCAATATTCTGCGGGGATTCTAAGGTGCTTTTTTTTTAATGTGTGTTTTCTTTTCCATTGCAAAGGCCCAACTCCCTCTCTGAAAGCCCATATGCTCCTGTCCTGTTTGACTTTAGCATGCAGGAAATGGCCTCTGTCCAATTAGCAGCATGGGAATTAGCGCTGCTCGAAATATGCTGCTCCCCACTGTATTCCCCTCTGAGAGTGCTGAACTTCAGTGCTCAATTTTCTCTTTCTTTCTCTCTCTCTTTTTTGAACAGCACCAGGAAGACTGAGTGCACAGGAAGCTGTTTGAAAAGCTCTGTTAATACACCAGTCAGGAGATACAACTGCTAAATTCCTAGTGATATAAGCTCGGAGGTATTTCAGGTGAGTTGTGTTTTCAAGTTGATTTTTTTTTTCCCCTGGCCTAATATGTATCATTTATCTTGTAAGATGTTAATAGCATTGGCAGTTCTTCCAGTTCATTGTGAACTCCTAACATTTGACACTTGACTTAAGCCTGAGCCTCTGGAGTCCTGTGAATAACAGAAAAAAAATAATCTCAATTTTAGCATCCTCACATTGGTGAAAAGCGTGTTGAGCATCATGGAAGTGCAAAAGGAAAACATAAAGAAACAATCACAACTCCATACATACATCTATATCTGTAAATGGACATATTTATACCTAACTCATAATTTTTTTAAAGCCAGCTGTATGATGTTTTCCTGGGGTGGGGAGAAAGCAGCACACGCTGTTTGTATGCTTGGGATTGACATTTCTGCATGAGCACGGTGAGTCATAAAAAGGAGGAATTCATCTGAGATAACATAATTACAATACCTCATTTTTAACGTCCTGTGCTTGAGCTTTTACCAGGGTGACTTTAACGCCACACGTTTCTGTGACGGTGCACATTTGCTTTATAAAAGCCATAGCTAGCACTCCTTTGTGATGAATGCAGAGCATGCAAAGGAAACTTTTTATTTAGGCTGCTGGACACAGACCAAAGCTGTGGTTTTTCCTAGCTGTCTAGCTCCCAGACTGACTCTCACAGTGGGTGCCTAGTGTCACTGTAATGGGTTTCTCCAAGTCCTGGCCTGGATTAGGCAGCTACAGATCAGAGTGAAATGCCGACTGCGTTACACATACCTTACCTGTTTTTCTCAGCAATTTTGAATAAAAAATGCCTTTAAAGTATGCTTTTAAAAAGTTGCAGTGGAAAGCCTGTCTCGTATGCCAGGCAGGAAGTCCCTGCTATGTCTTTTGCTACTTGTCCACAATCACAGACAAGATTAAACATCGTTACTGTCTTTATTTAATTACCTTGTGCCAAGCAATGTCTACTAAGGCCAGGCTCCAGTTGTACTGGGTATTCTACAAAACTGTGTTCAGCCATTGGGCCTAGTCACCATCCCTGGAGATACTGAAAACAGGTGTAGATGTGGTGCTCAGGGACATGGTTTAGGGGTCGACTTGGCAGTGCTGGGTTAATGGTTGGACTTGATGATCTTATAGGTCTTTTCCAACTAAACCGGTTCTATGACACTGATCACTGGTTCTCTCTTACCTCTAGATGGAAAGCTGGGCAGGGCTTCCATGGACACAAAACAAGGGAAGAACACCTGGACGCTGCAATAGAAGTCAAGATTTCCAAGTGTCTTTTCATTCTGAGCTGGAACAAACTGGAATAATTTTGCCAAAACAGGGGAGAGAACACTGGCAAGAAAACTCATGTTGAACCACCTTGTAGGAGGTTCACATAGTGCTCTTGAGAGCACCCTCAACAAGGTGAAAATGGTGGTGAACTGGGGAGAACACAAGGTAGTGTGGGTAGGAGATAGGAGTTGGATGGCAAAATTGAACGGACGACATCTATCTGGAGGCAGCCTGGAGGCCAGTCTTCCATGATGAGGAACTCTTGATCTATCATTCAGTGGTGGGAAATGAAATGAGAGTCCTAGGAAAGGATCTGGACAGAAGTGCTGTAAGACAGGACTGAGAGGCACCAGTTGCCTTTGGAGTAACATGTTTTCCCTTGATTTTCAAGAAAGATGAATTCTAGTTTTATTTTAGGAAGAAACTGACCTTTATTATTTAGCCAAACTAAGACCATGGGCAGGTACTATCCAAAATGTGTGTAAAATAGGAAAAAAAAATGTATAGGGGTCCCTGGCAGTATATGTCTTCACCTCAGTGTTTGACACCAAAATAATTCTTTAGTCAGTATAACTGCATCCCACCTGTGTTGAGGTTTGAGCCACTAATTTATACAAGTAGCATGGACCCATTCCCATGATGCCTTTTCCTGAGAAGTCCTTGGCATGTTTGTTAAGCCCTGCAGAGTGCCAGCCTCATACTGTTTCAGGAATTAGTTGTTGTAACACCATGGTTGTATTTAGACATTTTTATAAAAGGAATTTCTTCAAATCTAAAGCCCACTTCTGGGTCATCGTCCCTCAAACGTGCACCTGATTGCGTTGTAAGGTGCCTGTTGTCATCTGTCCTTTCTCTTTCAGGGGCCCATGACCTAGTTGGACACAAGGCCTGTCCCCAGGTGCCGGGGATACTATTGTGCCTCTCATGAGCTGTGTGACAGGAGGTGATGCTGTTGCTCTGGTGTGACAGCAGCAAGGGCGGTGGGTGGCCTGATGTGCTGGGAGCGGGTATGTCCTCCCCACGTGCAAGGGGGCTGAGGGCAGGATTGCTCTGCCAGCTCCCCCTAGGGCGGGTGGCTCAGCATCAGCCCTGATTACCCACCCGCGCGGGGGTGTTGGGTCCTCCTTTAATTAGCCGTGACCTGTGGTCATTGACAGGCTCTCGGCCATTTTAATGAAAAGATGTGTTCTAACAGTGACCTTGATCTAACCGGGAGATGCCAATCACAGCGAGAATGACTGTCATAACAATCATCGCCGGCACATCGGGGACCTCAGGCCCGGCTGAAAGGCAGGCAGCGCTGTGCACAGCCTCTGCAGCTTCACCCCGCAGCAGGTTAGAGGAAGCCTCTGAGCCCAGAGCAGGGGAATTTAGATTTTCCTTCTCACCATGTGCTTGGGTCTTGAACTGAGGAATTATGTTTTCCATGGGGTCTTACAGAGCTTTATCCTTAGTAACTGCTCAAATGTCCCCTCTGTCCTTCCCTCCTGACCCTGTCCTCCAGCAGCCTTTGCTGGCTGTGCCTGAGCTCCTGTGCAGCCTTGCCCACTGCCACAGCACTCCAGGGCACAGTGCCAGGACAGTCCAGCTCTGGGGATTCCACACAGGGGCTCCTGCTCCCTCTCCCCAAAAACCCTTCTTTGTTCTGCGCCTTCATTCCCTATTCATGTGATCACCTCGGTTCGATGCTGTCTCTCTCCTTCCCTGACTCTGCAGGAATCAGCGGTAGCTTCCCTCTCCATCTGCCGCTGCAGAAGGCTCCTGGGCTGTGCTTGCCCTTCCCCCAGTATTTGTAGGTCTCCCCCTCCCTCCTTGCCTTCTCTCCCCCCACCCAACTCCCTGTGAAAGTCCTCAAGAGTCAGCTGTCACTTGTTTTTATTTTCTCCTGGCTCCCGTAGCACGGTCACATCTGACTTGCCTGCGCTATTCCTCCGTGGCTGGGGGAAAACGTGGCCAACTTTTGCCTGGTGTCAGTTTAGCAGCCTGGGCCTCCTCCTCCTCCTCCTCCTCCCTTGGGGTCACGGAAGCCGTTGCTGCACTGTCTCCCCTCCTTTCTCATCATGGCTGGGCTGCAGCTGGCGTGACTGGTTTGAGCAAATCTGGGGCCCCCCGCAAAGCTGCTCAATTGAGTTTGCTTCCCCCTCCCCTCCCCCTGGCCCTGCAAGGCTCTGGAGGGCCTGTGTGACTTTTCCCCCCTTCCCCCTCCCCTCGGCAGGGAAGAAGGCCAGTCCGAGCTGGAGATAGAGACAGGAATGCTGGTGATGGTGGAAAGGGAACTCATAGCAATTGTGGGGGGCATGCCGTGTCTCTAAAGCGAAGCGTTTCCAAGGTCTCCTCGCTGCAGCTGGGGAGGTGCCTGCTGCCTTTTGGGGCTTGGCCAGACCCAAGATCCAGTGGCTCTACCAGTGTGCCAAGGGCGAGCAGACATCCCTGCCTGCTGGGCTCCAGCCCGCCCCAGTCCCGTACTGCCCGGCTGGGGACCACCGGGGTTCCCCCAGTCCTTAATGAATTGACCCTTTCCTGCTTTCCTGCTCGTGCTTTTACGATTGCCCTGGGCATGGTTCATTTTACTCCCTCCTTTAATGAGCCAAAGGGGTCCAGTTGGAGGCTTTCCAAGACTAAGCTTCCTGCGTTTCTTTACCCTTTCTACAAGCTTAATGAATATGCCACCAAAAAGCTCATTAGATGTAATGTCAGTTCTATTTCTGGTGCTCCCTCTTGGAGAAACCGCGTCCTGTGCTGGCAGGGAGATGAACCCAATGAGAGCCACAAATAAATACCAACCCCCTCCCATCCCTTCTTTTCTGTCCTTCCCTTTTCCGTGTGCAAACAGGAATGGAGGAAGATTCACAAACCCTCCTAACTTCTCCTTTCGCTGTTCATTTACCCAAGACTGTCTTCCCTCTCAGTCTCTCGGACTAAAACTGATAAGCCTGGGCTTTTTGCTCCTGGTTGCTGCCCTAGCTGCTGCTGTGGTGCTGTGGTGCTGTGGCAGGGGGGGCAGTGCTCGTGGTGTGTGATGGGGAGGTGAGAAGCGCCAGGCTGCATGGAGGAAGTGAAGCCTTTAAAGAGTGATGCAAACCACTGTGCTTCTGGGAAGCAATCAGCCCTGTTTAATGCAGGTGAATCAGAGCTCCATGACTGGTGAATCACTGGAGTATTTGACATGTCAGAGCGGTGGGGAAATGATTCACCAAAGGTTTGATCTCTGGAGAACAGGTTGTTTTTTTCCCCCCACCAAGGAAATCTGGAGTGGCTTCAGGGTTTGTTTGGGTCCTGTCCACCCCCTCCAAGGAACAGGCATTCACAGGCAGAATGGGGAGGGGGAAAAAAGAAACTTAAAGATGCACTTAGTTTCTTGGGAATGGTACACTCATGCGGGCTGTCCTTGGCGATCGCTTGTCACAGATATGTGAGTTGTAACTAGTCGCCAGCAAGGGAGAAGCAGCTGAAGGCAGAGGATGTGGTTACTTTGCAATGCACTGTATCTCCTCTAGAAAGTTGCAAAATGCATCCTACTTACCTTGTGAGCCCCTTGAACCCTCCCAAAAGGTGTAGGAGAAAAAGTTCTTCTTCTGCTTTTGTGTTTCACTATCTACAGATGTATTTTTCAATGTAACGTTATTTTGTCATCTGCGTTACAATCATCTGGCGAGGAGGCCTTCTATTTTGGGAACGAATGTTCTCAGCTCTAGGAATCATAAAATGTAATATGGCTTTTGATGCAGCAGGAGCACTAACGCCCTCATAAAAAATCCTATTTATGTTTGAATTTGAACAAGGTATTACAATGATTTAAAGGGTACAAGTCAGAAGTATGCCAAGATTAGTGGCCTCCTATCGGTCTTAATCTTGTTCCCTTACCATTTTCAAAGATATATTAATAGCTTCAATTTTTAATTTGAATTTTCCTTCCCTGTAAGGTATCATTAAGTTGAAAGGTGTAAATGAATGACACTGGTAATTTGGTCTGCTTCAATGTCTGCACCTGGTATTGGAGGGTCAGATGTTTCCAAGTGGCTTCCCCGTGTGGGTATCAGTTATGGAGTAGATTGTGTCCTGTACCTCCCGGGGCATGGAGATGGTGACAGTGGCTGTAAGTCACCTTTAACTTTCTAGGCTTTCGTTTTCTAGGCTGTTTCAGGGTCAGAACAGCCCCCTATTACTTACCTCTCTTCTACTTTCTTTAGTGCATATCTCAGGAGAGAGCAACTTGCTGGGTATGGCCCCATGGTGGGAGTGCAGGTGGTAGGACCAGCCCTCAGTTTACAGAATGAGGCCGCCCATCACAAACTCGTGCAGACAGAAGTGTTGCCTGTACTCTTTTGCAGCGTACCTGCTTGAAAAATGATGCTACCTAGATACTAATAACTGTTTCTTTTTATATTTTGCATTATTATTATTTTATTCTAATTAATACTGTGATGCATAAAAGCTTCTTGCACAATTAAAATTATGAAGTAATAATACAGAAGATGGGAATCTCTAGAGCTAAGGGACAAAGGGAAGCAGCAATTAGTGGAGCTATCTTTAGCTCTTTGGCCCTTTGCAAGGCCAATGGAGAGCTATTTAATATGGGGGTTGGGAAAGTGCTTTTTTAAAAAAAAATCTACTAGGAAAATACTCATGCACTATGTTGCTTAGTTCTCCGTTGTTCTCCCTAGCATCTATTCACTTCTAAAATCAACCTGCAGTTCTTAGTTTTTTAAAGATGAAGCTGTCTTACATCCTTTAACCTTGTCTCCTCTGAGGGAGATAGAAATTCTACCAGGAAGCCCCTCAAGAGATTAGCTCTACTGATACACTCACCACCATAGCTACCACCTCCTTATTTGTCTAGGAGCATGCTGTGCCTGGCAGCTGGTAAGAAAATAAATAAATAAACCCCAGGAATCAAATTCCTGAGGAATCTGGTCATTTCAAGGTTCCTCTATACATTCACAGGTTTTAAAGGCCAGAAGGGACAATTATATTCTGACCTCTGGTGCAACATAATCCATTGAATTTCTCCTAGTATTGCCGGCACTCAGCCATACGAAATGAGTTTGTGCTCTTTAAAATCCTCTCCTTAGCTCTAGTCTCTTCCCTCAGACAATCCCCTCTTACCCCTCATGCTTTCCTGTTCAGTACTACACGGTGTGGGTGTTTTCAGGTCTTCTAACAGTAGGAGCCCCAGAGCAGGGTGTATTTTATGTTAAAACAGCACGAGCCCGGTAACTTTAACCTGTGCTTGCTACTTCACCACAAAGCATCCACATGGCATTTCAGCCTGGCTCCCAGACGTGAGGATAGCCATCACAGATGTACACAAATATCTCCTGTGCGGGTCCCCTCCACGAAGAGGTTTCAGGGCAATGTTTTCTCCCCAGCAGGGAGGAGGGGTGGTACCTCTGCCAAATGGCTGGAGAATAGTAGCACCACAGCTGGAGGCTGGCTGGGCTAGATCCACCCTGGTGTGTCTCAGTACAGCCTTGGAGGAGGAGAGTTTGTGCCTTTTCCCTTTATTTATCCCTGTTATGGCTACGGTCTGGGGCAGGCTTGCCTCTCACAGGGGCAGTGGCAGCCAGTGGCTCTCCCGGCTCGTGGATCCACTCTGTGCAGGGTTGGGAGCACATCAGTGTTGGGGGAACAGGAAACCTTCTCTGGGCATAGGGTGGGCAGAACTGAAACCCTGTAACAAGCAGAGAATGGTTTCTGAGCAGTTTAAAAGTCTGGGAAGGAAGCTTGGGTCAAAATCACTGGCTGGGTACAGCAGGGGCAGGCTGCCCTTGGCCCTGAGTCAGAGCAGCCCTCTTGGTACACCTGGGCAGAAGAGATGACTGATTCCTGTAAAGGGGCTGAGTAACTTGTTTGTTTAGTCAGAGGATTATTATCACCTCCCCAGAAGGGTGGGTGGTCAAAGCCTGGCAGCTGCCTGCAGCCTGGCAGCAGGCAGTTAGCGAAAGGAGGCCTGAAGCCCCAGCATGTCTCAGAGGTGGGCAACCAGCTGCGGCTGCTCCCTGCTCGCGCCCCGGCGCTTGCCACAGCAGCGGCATTGCATTTACATCAGTGCAAGCGAGAGCTGCGCCTGACTCTGCACCCACAAATGTTAAACCAGTTCTTTCCCTTTCAGTTTTCTTATGATGAATCCCACTTCTACACGGCCTTCACAGGAAAAGTCTGAACTGAAATTCTCCCTTGAACGCTACAGGGGTCAAACATGCATTCCACACACTGTATCAGCAAGAGTGACTCTTCGGTCATGCTTTACGTCTGCCCTAAATTGTGGACTTTTTGGAAAGCTGCATAGCTAGGTGACCCTCGAGTGAAGATTTGCCCTTCTACCATTCTGAGTGTGCCAGAGATCCTGCAACTTTACCTGACGTCTTCAAACACATGTTGCCTCCAAGTTAAAGCCTCACCTCTTAGACCTGAGTGATCACAGTGCTCTTCCTTCTTCCTTATTTTTTTTATTTGTCTGTTTATTTACTTACCTATCCGTTCAGGGCAGATGTCTAGCTATTCTAGCTGGGCAGCAAAGCTTGAAGGCTCAGGCCAGGGAGCAAATAAAAAGAACCCCAACTGTATTATTTAAAAATATAAAAAAAAAATTCTCCTGATCTGTTAAGCGTGTCTCCCTGTCTGCCGAGGACCCGGCTGATGCTTTTGGACTGATTGGTTGGCAGGACTGCCATTTTCAACAGTTTTCCAGCCTTCCCACAGGAGCGGTGATGTGGTTTATATATTTCAGCCTGTGCTTCAGCCTGCTGCTGTCTTTAAAATGGCTGAAAGTCCTCGGCATAAGGAGTAGGTGTGCCGAAAAATCCCTTCGCGTGGTACCTTCTTTTCCACGACTGTGATTCACTTACCATTATAAACAACGCGATAACTTAATTCTGATGAGCTGTTTTAATGCGCTATAAAATATAAATTTAGGCAGCACGTAAAATAAGCTTTTCCTGCCATATGACAGAAACCACAACTGTCTGGCATGGACACACAAGCCAGAACCTGAAAGGAAGCAAAGCACAAAGCCAGACATGATCTTTGATCATATGTTGTTTAAAATTAACAGCACAGATCATAACCACACTTAAATAACACATCTGTCTGGGGGTTAGATTGTAACACACAATATGCTTTTTTAATTCATTATGCATTTGAATCTCTCCCAAGTAACAGGTGGTTTTCTGACAACGCAGCCTGCCAAAAAAGCGCTTGAGAAAGGGCTGGCTGATGGTTATCCTGGGAGGTGAGGTAGCCTGGGTTCCTGGATAGCAACAAACCCTGGCTCTCTTAACTCTTTTCCTGCTGGGCCCCCATCAGCTCCTGCCGTAATTAATGCCCTACCTCTGTTACAGCACCTGTACTCGAGCTGTCAGAGGGGAAGCTGTGTCCCAAGGCAGGGCAGCAGAGGTTTGGGGTCTACACCTCAGGGCTGAGGACTTGTGTCACCCAGGCAGTGCTGTGGGTGCCGGCCTGGCTATCAAGTGGGTTCAAATGGTGGGACTGGCATGACTGAACACATCCTTCTTCAGAGGATGTGTCCAAGCTAATGACCCTTGAGAGCCCTTATGGCCACTGGAGAGAAAATGGCACCTTCGGAGCACTCTTTGTCCTGGGCTGTAATTATGTCAAACAGATGAGGTGGCTCTGCCCCCAGGATGCCTGCTTGTCCCCCCAAACTGCAAAGGGGGTGTGACAAGCTCGGATGGTGATGTTTACATCACAGGCAGGGATTATGGGGGTGACTCCCACCCGAGCTGCTTGCATGCTGCTTAGGGAGGGCTCCAGCCACCTCAACGCACGTGGTCATGTGTTGCCCTCTACTCAGGGTATGTCCTAATGTTGCAGGCAGCATGTGGACAAGAGTTGGGGTCTCCTGGCCCTGCCCACCATGATGTCAGACATACCTCAGGCCTCTACCAGCTGCTGGTCACAGGTGCCTTCAAAGTGGAAGGAGGTTGTTGCTCTGCCAGGCTTGGTGTCCCACCAAACAGTGACCAGCACCCAGTCCAAGAGAGGGAAGTGTAAAACCCAAAGCACCTCGCTTTTCCCTGCAAGAGAGGTTGCACAGATGATGCAGCTACAGCATGCGGCAGGGATATGATTAACTGTACCTCATTACGCAAGACAGCAACCGCTAAAGCTTATAAAATTAACCACATCTTTTTAAAAACTAGCTGTGATGTCTGGAGTCCAACAGATGTCCTGCTGCACGGCTCCCTGGGGCCCTGTCGTGGGGTTTCTGGTGCGGAGACTGCTGGCTCTGCAAGCCCGTGGGGAGGGAGAGGAATGTGACATGGCCCCACTTCTCCCCTTGCTGCTTTGAATCCCCTCTGGTCAAACTTTAGGAGATATGTCTGTCTCTCTGGAAGACATGTGAGTTCACGGGAGGGAGAAGAGTCCTGGCCTCAGCCCAGGCAAGTAGTGAGGTGAGCTCAACTCCAGCAGTAATGGATTTGTGTCCCTTCATATGCTCCAATTATAATGGTAATTTGTTTTGACCTGTTCCTTGTATAAGCAGCTGCTCTGGGAAACAGGGGAAGGAGAAACATGACTTCCTCCAGGGTTCACTCATAGTAATTCTCATTTTTGACCACATAAACTGACCAAAGGGTGATGGAAAGCCTTTCCCTCTCTCTGGGAGCTCTTTGATCCTTGTACCCATAGGGCTGAGGGGAATGGCTTCCTTCAGGTGCTTGATACGGGCATGCTTTACTTATCACCAATGCTTGGTTAGACCTTCTTCAGACCAGCCAGACCTGGGGACCTGAGCAGAAGACATTCAGCCGAGCTGCTTTCCCACATCTCATGACACACTATAGCCCTTGGGATCCTCCTGGGTCACTTGCCACATGTTGTTTGAGTTGAGATCTGCCCAGAACAGGTTTCCAGATCAGTGGTCACCGCTACTGAAGTTAGGTTTGTTAAAACAAACTTATCAAACACGTTTTTCAAGGTTACATAGAGTTGGTGGAGGCACAGGGAGCTGTGGTATAATTTGATCCCGACCACCCTGCTTTCAAAAAAACCCTGACACTGAGCAGACTCAGAGAGTGACAAGACTATGTCCTCTCTTTTTTGTGGTGAATTCCTCCTCCTTCTCCTTCTCACACATATGTCACAGTGGTATGTTTTGCCCAGCATTTGGGTAGAGGTCAGCACAGGGATTACCCAGCACAGCAGATCTAGGGCTCTTGGACTATGCGGTACTGTCAACGGCAGTGATACAGGACCCTGCAGTCAGGGTGTTTGGGTTTTGGGGCTTTGGTTTGTGAGTACTGCCTGCTGGGCAAGTGGAGGCTTGCAGATCCTCTGCTGCATGTGGTTATAGGCAGGAGAGGGGCGCAGTCATCAGCACTACCTAACCGCAAAAGTCACTTTTCTCACTGCTTGCAAATTAGGGGACTTTCTAGGAACAGCAGCTGCGCAAAGCGCACACACGCAGAAAACGGCACTAACCAACCGAACCGGTGCGGATTGCCTGGGCAGCTCCTCAGGCCGTTGCCCTGCACGCCCCCCTGCCCCTCCTCTCCCCTGCACTCCCTGGGCAGGGGGAGAAGGAGGGATTTCCCCCAGGTCTAACGCCTGCAACCGCAGGAGGAAGTTGTTCCCCAGCGCTTTCGGAAGAGATGAACCACCTTGTCTGGGCGTGAGAAGGCACGTGCGTTAAGAAACCTCGGTGTGGGGAAAGGAAGAGATGTCTGAGCCATGAACCTGGCTGCAGGGGTACTGGTAAACCAGTGTCCCTTGTCACCTGGGTTGAAAGCCAAGCATTGCCTTGCATGGTGTGTGGCACATGTGTGGCAGGTTCCCAGCTGCTTTCGGAGAGGCGTGAAGCCCCCAAAGGCCGGGGGCTCCCTGGGGCTGCTGCCGCCCACCAGCCTGGTGCCGTGGTGTGTCGGCAGAGCACAGCTGTCAGCCGACTGTCCAGGGGGACCAGGCTGCATGTTTACATGAGTGATCATATGGTAACCTCTTCCAGCTCGTGGGCAACTCGCAGAGTTACCTCATCTGCAGTCGAATTACCTCATTGATGTGAAATGTAATGAGTGCAAGTCAAGAGCAAGGAGGCAGGCTGCTCTCCGGGGCACAGCTCCCTCAGCAGCAGGCTGCAGAGGAGCGGTCCTCTGCCTGGCTGCTCAGGAAATAAACTTGAAATCTGTTAGTTTTGCAATTATGTCAATTCAAGAGGTCCCTCATAAATCGGCTGGGTTGGCTTCACAGCATGAGAGAGCCATGCGGGGATGTTTGTGTGTGCACCCGTCGGATCCCCGGGTGAGGAGTCGGCTGTGCTGGCCCACAGCCCTGCTCTTTGCAATGCCTGGCTGCTACGCAAAATACCCTCCAGCAGCACGGGGAGCAGCAACCAGGCTGTTATTCTCTGCCATAGGCTAGGAGTAGGAGAGCAGAGCTCTCTACGTGCTTGGGTTTAAGCATATATTTTGACCCAGATAGTCCCGCTTCACCTCTTTAAAAACAAACCAACAACCTATACGTGTATAAATAAAAAATTGCCTGTGATGCCTAGGAATATATAGTAAATTACCGATGCCATAGGCAGGGGAGTTTATTAGCCCCTGTCAAGCTATTCACAATGTAAAGGACATACTGACCTAGAATGATCTCTTCCTTCCAATCAGCATTTAAACTGTAACAGGAGGAGAGCCAGTATTTGCGCATCGGTAAGGTTAACCCTTTGGGCTACCCTTGCAGATATTTACTCTAGGATTTCAGGAACAATCCCAACCCTGGCAGGCCATATTTTTTCTTAATCAACCCTTTTATTAGTCAAGGAAGCTGTGAGCTGCAGGCCGCCGCTTCTGAAAACAAACTTGTTTTAAATTCCTTAGAGCACACATGCACGTATGTGTTTGTGTGTGGATGTATATATTTTTCTTTTCTCTCTGGCTATTTATCATGTCCAGTTGGACACACTGTGCGAGCACAGCTGCTCTTATCTGGCACGGAGTAGCATATTAAAGGGAAGATTAAGATTACCGTTTCCCTTTATTTCATTTCTCAAAGCTTGATATGCATGTGTGTGTGTGTGTGTTTGTGTGTGTGTGTGTGAGTGCAGAGTAACAGTTGTAAAGCGGTGTTCACACGCCATGTCTCCAGGCACTAGGTAAGGCACATCTGGAGTTCACAGCATCCTGGAGATAGTTGCTGGAATCCCAGGAGCACGGGCTGGACTGGGAATGGGGTGCCGGTATCCATGGTGAGGCTCCCTATCTCACAGTGCCAGGTGTGTGTGTGCGCGTTATTTCTTGGAAAAGCTGTCCTCAGGGGGGAAAGAGAGAAACCAGGAGAGAGGTAATTAGGAGCTACCTTGCACAACTGAGCCAGCTCATCAGGGATGGGTTCAGGAAGGATGGTGCTGGGAGCAGGGGATGTGCAGAGGTTTCACACAGCAAGCCAGTGGCCACGCTGGCTCTTTTTTAATCTTTCNGCTTCACGTGCCTCACCTGTGTGCAGGCAGCAAACCTGCCAGATACAAAACCAACGAGGTTTTACAGTATTTTAAGTCAGGTCAGGTCAGAAAATTCCCATCTGTTTTCCTGTTGGCACATCTGCCACAGGGGAATCACGCAAAGCTGAGTGTAAAGGCAAACCCGGGAAAACACCGAGCCTCTTCCCAACTCCTGCAGGAGCAGTTGGCATCAGGCTGGGAAGACATCACCTGCAAGAGAGGAATGCCCAACTGACTGGATTAATTCTATTTTTTCTTGGGTTTGCCCCTTCCCCTTCCCCTTCCCCTTCCTCTTTTCCTCTCTTTCCCTTTCCTTTTCCTTTTTCCATTCTTTTTCTCTCCCCCCTCCCCGCAAAGCCTTTCTCTCTCTCTCTGTACTAGCATGAAGGGAAAGAGGCATAAGGGTAGAAAGCAGAGCTTCTGAAATAATTCCAGAAGGCTCTGTTTGACAGCATCAGTGCTAGTTGTTCTCTATCTTGAAACAAGATCCATATTCGGATCAATAGAGATTTGTGTGGGGGGAAGTGTTCCCTTTTATTTCTTTGTCAACTCAATGTGGCAGAGCTGCTGAAAAACACATGCTCTGAAAGCTGCTAGCATCAGAGTAGTTATTAAAACAAACCCTTTCTGCCTGTGCTGTGCACACTTCATCTATTTCTGTACATAGACCTAGAGCATGGCTGCACACAGACCTACGCTGTTCCAGCCCCACATGTGGAAGAACGCAACTGTTTTGCTTGGGGAGGTTTGGAGGCTCCTGAATCCTGCCTCAGCTTCCCAGCACCTCACAACCCAATGGCAGCATGGTGCTGCCTTAAGCTCCCAGCAAAAATTGGGTGAATATGGCTCATAATCCAAGCTTAAGTGGATTTATGGGGTGAAGAGGCAATCCTCCTTCTGTGCTCTGTGTTTCACAGTGCTGCTTGGAGCGAAAAATGATGCATGATTGTTTCAAACCTTCCCTCTGCTCCAAGCCCTGCATCATACTGGGAAACAGTATGTCGATCACTGGTCCTTGTGAAGCACTAGGCACCATATAACATCAAAATCTGATACAGGATCAGACTGGGAAAGGCTTATTTTAACTAAACTTTAAGTAATGGACATTTAAGTCATGTTAACCAGTGGCTTTCTCTTTGAATTTTGCTGCTGCCTTTCAGGCAGGTTATGGCTCCATGGGCTGGGGTGGGCACAAGGCTTCTTTCTGCAGGCACAGTTTTGAACTCGAGGAATTATGAAAGGAACCTGCAATTCTCTCATGCAGGTGAAATTAGAGAGAGAAAGATATGACTCATCGGTGGGGCAAATTGAGCCTGCCAGCTGGGCTTCATTCAGCTGAAAAATATGCCCCCGTGGCTGCAGAGAAGCCAACCAGAACTAACCAGAGGGGTGCAAATCTTCCAGTCAAACTGCAAATTGGGAACAACAAAGCAAATCATTCAGGTAGAAGGCATGCAAAATGCAATTGGTTCTCTTGCGCTTTACCTTGAATGGATTAAATCTGGCACTCAGTGCTCAAACCCACAAGCGCTTGAACGGTAGTAAGCTGGCATAAGGCTGGCTATAATTAGAAGTGATATCTGCTCAGAATTAAAGTGCCAAATGTGCCTTCAGGTGTATTCATTCTCCATCTTGCTTTTTAGTCCAGGCCTGACACATTTGGGATTCTTGCCACAGGAACTGTACCAAATGACTCACTCACAGTGGTAGCCGTGTGCTGAAGACTGCGTCCTACAGAATCAGTGGGCCTGGAGTTCAACATGATAGGCAAAACCTCAGGAGACTGACATATGGCCACTTGGCTCAAATAAGCTCCTTCAAACATGAAAACTTTTCTAAAATTTTGTTTTCTTTCTTTCTTTCTACCATTTCAGTTGTGGCTTTTCTTGACCAGTCCCTACCTTATTTCATTCTTTTTCCTCTCATTCTTCAGTGTCGTTTAGTCTCGGTGTGCTTGGACCGTCCCCATTCTCAAATTCCTCTTACTACCAGGAGGCACCACAAGCTCTCTGTTTTCTCTTGACTCCCCAACAGCATCTGAGGTTTTATAGCCCCTCTGAAGACTCAGCTGTAAAGACTGGAATGCGCTGCGCAAATTTCCATCTGGTTGTTCTCTTGGTCGCTAGTGTAATAAGGGACAGATCTGCAAAACCACTTAGAGGCTGCAGAGTTGAGCTCTGCAGAGCCTGGCTACTAGGTCTTCTGGTGGAGTCTGCAGCCCAATGGCCACAGCTAGGCAGCCATCATCAGGAGGAGATGGGTGGGTGTTTGGGTTCTCAGCTGAAGAAGGAAATGGAAGGAAGCTCAACACCCCCTCCCTCATGGAAAGGCTTATTTTTCTTTTCCAGAAAAACCCATGGGTGTAGGGCTGGTATGAATTGGTTGTACCTCAACATAGTAGAAAGTGGTTGGTGCTGCGTGCACCCAGACAGGGGATTTAAATTCTTTCCCTGTACCACCAACAGAATCCATCCAAGCAGATGTTTTCTCACTGCCCCCCAAGTTGGCCAACCTGATTTTGCCGTATTAGACAAAATAAAATGCCAAGTTCCAGCATTTTCTAGGCCCAGGCATCTTTTAACATCTGTTGGTCTTTTAGAAACCATTTTATGGTTTCTGTAGCATCTTGTGCTGTCATGCTTGGCATGTCGGGAACAGAAAGGAAGACCTACTCTTCACACAATTCCCCTCAGATCAGATTGATAATATATATTGGATGATGTTGCTTGAATCAATGCAAATTGATTGAGGGCCTCAGAGCATCTTGAAGATAACAGGAAAAGAGATACCAATTTCCTGAAGGGATTTTCATGCCCATTTTTACAGTGCTGCACAACTTCAGCCCAAAAGGAAAAACTTGCAGGTCTTTTGAGAGGATGACACATGTTGGCTTGAAATTGAGAGCCTGTGTGAGTCAGGTAACGATGCTCCCTGAGTACTGTTAGCTCTCTTACTTCTTTTAACTCCTGTAACTGCTAATAAATTATGTTGACCATCGAATTATGGTCAGCAGGGAGTCTTAAAAAAACCCCCAACTTGGTTGTCTTAATGGGGAAGTGGGGAGGGGAGAGAAGAAAGGAGGGATTTTAATGGAGAAAACAAATAAACACCAAGACATGGAGTCATTTATTTTGCAGCCTGATTGTATGCGAAGCCAGGGAACCCAATGAGCCAAGCTGCCCTCACTGCGTTTCCGTCCATCTCCTCCATCCTGCTCATAGTCAGAAGCAGCTCACATAGCTGTCTTTGTGATAAAGCTTACAAGCAAATTGGACAGGGTGTCAGGCTGGCTATGAAATATGACAAATTAACAGCCGAGGCTGCTACTGCCCTGGTTACAGACACTTCATTTAGAAGTTATCATGTTACTGGATGCTTTCTGTAATTTGTGATGATACTGATTGTGATGAATTGCAAGATTCAGGTAAAAATTTCATCCCATTCCTAAAGCTGAATATTAAGGAAGGAAACGGTTGTCAATACTGCGCCACTTAACTCCAGGCCCCAAATGAGAAAAGACCTCACAATAACAATAAAATTCTCAGTCACTGAGCAATGTAATTAAATTAAGCTAATTACATTACAATTAGCAAATCTTTAATTTATTTTTAATGCACTGATTAAACATTATGTGGTAGCCATAAAGCTTTCTGAGCTGTAATCCTGTTGGGCAAGGACTGACACCAACCTGGGGTCATTGCTTGGTGCTAGAGCATTTCCTGAAGTAATAAATAATTGCTTTTTAGATCTAGCTTGAAAAGGTTTCCATACAAATATTTCAGGCACATAATTTATTCCCTTCTTTCCCTTTACCTTGATGGCCGATAATGGAAAAACGAATGCTACACATTCCAGTCCACTCGGTTTGTACTGTGGATTATTTGCATGCTTGTTGGATTGTTTGTTTTTTAAAGCTGGCAGTTATCTCAAAGGAGCCAAAGGAGTCCTTATCAGGTGATTCACTAGTGGTTTATTGGACATTCTTCCTCATTTCTGTAGGACTGCTTGTGAGAAAGGGCTGGGGAACGTGGCTCCTTGCAAGCCTGGCATCCCAAATGGGGCTGCATCTCAGACCAGATAAAACAGGGAAATTATGCACGTTAAATATTACTGAAAGGAAATTAGAGATCTGAGTGTAAAGCTCCCTGAAACCCATGTTTGGCTCCCATCTGGTTTTACAGGCACTCGGACTGCACAGGTACTTCAGTCTTTGCTATTACAGTTCCTGGGGCCTCTAATGCCACTTCAGTGTACACCTAACCAGTGCTTCTGCCTTGACCAAGCTGTACAGCGGGGCATTTATGTGACGTTTAAGTCGGATTAGAAACCATGAACAGTGTGTTCATTCACTTACCTTGTTGCAGGGCTTGGTCTCACAAGGATGCTTCGAATCTGCCTGCTGAGCTCTGCCAGGTCTGGTCCTTCTTTGATCATTAGGCCAAATGTTTCTTTCTTATCATGTTTTGTCTTTCTTATCCATCGAATATATACATATATATTTCCTATAAAGCATGATTGCTTTGAAAGAGTGGGGAAGTGTGGTCTTTCCACCCCAAAACACTGTATCAGCAGGGTGAGAGAGAACTCTGCACAAAGAAGCAAAGGGGATAGACAGCGTAATTTGGGTGGGACTATTCAACTGTTACAAAAGATGGAGGATTTCAGTGACATGGGTTCTCTTTCTGACCACCATGTGACCTTGCTCAGCTCTGCAGGAAAGAGACTTCTTTCTTAAAAAGGCATCCAAAGTGAGAAAATGCACAATGCAAGATAACTCAGCGCTGGAGGGAAGAGGGACTTCAATTGCACCCGTACCCAGGGTCTTCCTAGAGGTAGGCTACGATGGTTCCTCGCTCAGTTTGCTACCCTTAAAGTGCAGGTTCAGAGCTATGCAGATCAGGGCCAAATGCTATGATCCTAAAAAAACAGTGCCCCAGCAGTGGGTGCACTTCCCCCATCTGCTGGATGAGGTGAGGGTGAAGGGGGCGCAGGAATCCCGAAACCTTGCCTGTCCCTCACTGTTGCGCCCGTTGAGCTGATGCCTGCCGAGCTAGAGCTGAGCTATGCTGTGTGGTGCCATGCTGGTACCAGCTCAACCCTAGTGAGAAGATGGCTTTTTGTCCTGTGTCAGCTTTACTGATGTAAAGCACCTACCCAGCTCCTGGGATATGAGCTATTATCTCTGCAGGGCTCTCTGCTGCTCAGACTAGATGTATCTACTCCCCTGCCATTAGCTCCACGCTCTCTCTATGGCAGGCACCAAGGCACAGACATAGATGCGTGTGGTGTTGTAGCTCGGGGGCTTTTTTTGTTCTGGTCCTTGATGCATAAGGACCAGATGTAATTTGTTGATGCCCCTTGAGCTCTGCGGGTGACTCAGGAGGGTGGGACTGGCCTCTACCTGCATTCGGCATCCATGAGAGGCAGCCATTCCCTGCAGACAAATTAAAGCATCGCCACCACGCTAAACACACAGAAAGGAAATGGCTGAGCTGGAGGAGCAGAGAATAGAGAGGACTTAAAACTGTGGACATTTGGGGCCTTTTTGCCTGTTTACAATTTTGCAAAAATGCTCTGTTGGCACTGAGTATTATTTAAAAAATAATAATAATTGAAAAATGTGGGGTTTTTACATCTTACAAGTAAACAGAGCAGTGGTTCAGGGCTCGGTACAGAGTGGCCTGCAGTCCTTGTTTTGTTTGTGTGGGACCTCAAACAACTGCTGTGTTTATTTTTTCCTGATAATCTCTCTAATAGCACGGAAAAAGAAGGCACAGATTGTGCTTTTTTTTCTTTTCTTTTTTTTAGATTTGAAATAATTCATGTTTCTCTTCTGTGGAATGAATTTCCCAACCATAATACCGCACGTTGAGTGTATCTGGAAAGGATGCTGCCTTGTTCGATGAACTGAATTGTGCACACAGTTGGAGACTCTGACAGTGCCAGCATCAGTGAATGCAAGTTGCATAAAAAAGAGGCAGCATCATTCATGACACTAATGAACAGTCCTTCCTCGTCTATCAGAGAAATCTTTCCCAGGGATAACGATTCTCCTAGCATTTTCTTAGCCATAAAAGAAGAGATTGTGTTGGGTGTTTGTGTATAAAACTTTCAGGAGGATTCTTAGGCTGGGAACAGAAATCAATGTTTCTGTGATACTGTATTGGCTAAATACTTAGACCAGAGAAAAAAGATTTTGTTCTGACTGCACAGTGAACTTCTTGTTTCGCTTTGCTGCTACAAGATTGTGAAAATAGTGTGAAATTTAAGGGGACATATTTGATTCTGAGCAAGTCTGCCAGCAAGTTCTAGTCATTTATTGCAACGTGATGTACCTGGTTCACTTGTATAATCCTGCAGCTTTAAGTAACTGTAACTTCATTGATTTCACTGGAATCTCAAGAGTAAAAGGGGAAAATTGGTGTGGCACAGCAGTGATTCAGCTTTAATGTATTTCCTCATTCTTCTCCAGGTATTTATTATCCTTTAAGAGACATCCACTTTAAATCTTTCTTATTACTTGAAAAAAGTCCCCTAAGATATGAACATCCCCAATACACATAGCAGAAGGGTCTCTGGGGATCTATTCTACAAAATGACAATTAGACAAGATCTAAACCATGGGCTTGATCACAACAGCGATTAAAGGAATGATTCTTTCTTTAAACTACTGAAATAAAAGCTAAAGCATAGGTGCAGTTTTCTCAGAAAGGTATGATTTGCCTTGCATAGCTTTATTAGAATTGTTGAATAAATAAGGCCTGTACCTACTTATTTACCAGCATAAATTACATCAGCCCTTGCCAGTGCAACCCTACTACTGTAGACGAGACCTCAATCCACAGTTCCAGCTATTTAATTTATTTTACACTGCCCTTAAATATTTTGCACCTTGACTTTTTATTCTTTTTTTTCTTTTTTTTTTTGGCACATGCCCTTTGCAAGTATTTCTGTGCAAGCCCAAATAACACTTACTAGGCTTTTTCTTCTTTCACTCTGTAATTCTCTAATTTCCCAGTACTTTGTGAGTGGCTCCAGTGCTGCAAAGTTAGATCCCAGTCCACACTCATTTGTGGGTGATCACACCAGTTTTAATGGCCTATGAGCTTGTTCTAAGCTTTAAATGCATGCATGAAGCATTTATAGGAAACTCATGCAAATAGGTTTCTGTTGGACATCATGCTAGCACCATAATGATTTGGATTATAGCTGAAAAAGAGTTTGAAGCTTGCCTTTTGGTTAGAGAGGAAAAGTCAGACCTTTTACCATTGACAGTACCCATCACCTGGCTTTCTCCACTTCCTCAAGACATGCTAGAATCTCTGCAGAGATGGATTTAAATTAAAAATAAATAATAAAAAAAAGAGGTCTATATCATAAATGAATGGTTTGATATGCCTCATTTAAAGCAGTATATTTTAGGACTGACTATGATTAGGTTATAGGCTACTTTTCTTTAAAGTAAATTTGCTACATACTGTGCATTAGTATCAGGCACGAGGCTTTTATCACTGGAGGAAATCTCTTTAAAGGACCAGAGCAAATCTCTCACATTGGTGAAGTATCTATAATTCTTGATCTCCCACGCATGACTGATTTCCACCGGAGTGAAGCTTTTGTGATCCATGCATTAGCAATAGCCAACTACAGCTACAGTAATTAAGTGGTTTAAATCTACCATCCTATATAGATCCACTTTGATTGCTTTCTCGCTTACCGTTCTTGTTAGTAGACTCCAGAAATTAACACTTTGGTAGACACTGGAAAAGCCAGGTTGTGCTTTCCCAAATTTCTGCTGTAATATGGACCCTGTTAGAAAACAAGCTGTTGATTGGCATCGAGTTTGCATTAATACAGTAATAATATTTATGCTCTCAATAACGGCAAATTACAAAGTGTGATGCCAATTCAAGCAGAGATACTATTTGGTGCTATTTTGCTGGCAAGTTTTTGTTAGTTCATTGGGTTTAACAGAATCAAAGGGCTGCTCTGAGAAAAAAGGATGAAGCATCTTTTGGTGGGTAATACACACTGGTAGACTAGCAGGTTGTTTCAAGTTGTGCCCTCATTCTCTGACCAGTAAAGGCAATTGCTATGACTGGAAGCATATTGTCTCACGACATGGGACATCTTTGTTGAAACTGGCCCTTGAGATTTTGTCCCTCTGCTCTGTTGTGTCACAAGCCAAATAAGTGAAAATTACTGTTGTTTCTCAACAGGTCCCGTAGTCTTGCAGATCAGCTTCATGTCTAGAGGAAAATAATGTTTTCGGTCTCCAGTATGCTTGTTTACAAAAGACGGTAAGTCTTATCTTTCTCAGTCTCTCACAGGAATGTGAAAGCTTATAACCCACATTTTTTTCCCCCTCCTTTGTTCCCCAAACCCTGAGCTTTTCACCTGGGAAACCCTTCTAGGTCAAAGCTCCTCCTCTGAGACCATATGACCTTTAAAGGTGGGCTTGAACCTTTTTTATGCAGCTGCTCTGCAATACAAATGAACCTCAAAGCTTTAGCAGCCAGACAAAGAAGAGGTCTTTAACCCACACAGTCTCTGTAAGGGGGGTCATTTATGCTTAAATGACCCCTAATGGGCAAGTGATGAGTACTGTTCAGCACAATATTAATGGGCAGGCAGGAGCACAGAGGAAGGGGTAGGATGGATGCTTGCATGTCTCCATACCTTACAATGCAAAAAGGGGTGGGCAAACTTACCTACTCGTTTCCCAAAAGAGAGCCAATAGCATCCGAGTGCTTCAAAAGCACTGTTCCTTTTGTCGATTTATTTCAATGAAATGAAGTCTAAATTCACATTTAATTATATAAGTTTAGATTTATTTGGATTGCGTAGCCCAGCTGATATGAAGGTGAGGAGAAGTAGAAAATTTACTTTATTTCCAATGATCTGATGGCCATTTCCATGGAAACAGAAATGGAAGCAGGAACCAAACATAAGCAGCCACAGCCCTGGTTAATTGCCCATGGCTGCTTTCTGTTTCCACTTCTATAGTGCTGAACTCTGTTTTCTACTGATCCTGTTACTATAAAACAGTGTGTGTGGGAGAGTGGAGTGGTGAGGGGAGACTGGACACGGGAAGGTGGAGAGGGGACAGATCTGAGAGGCAGCGTGCAGGCTCTCCTGACTGACCAGTGAAGAAATCGCCTCTGAGGTTTGTTTTACTTGATTGGGAAAAAAATCGAGGAGTAGCATCAGCAAAACTAATTTTAATGAAGTTATTGCTATGAGCCTGGTGGTAAAACAACTCTTAATGATGATCGATGTAAATCTGGAATTGCTCCATGGAAGTCAATAGCAGTCTAACAGGTATTAAGAACAGACTCTGGCCTTTAATGAGAAACACAAAAAAATATTAGCAGAAAGTATGTTTCTGCAGTTGCTAGGTCAGTGACCAAAGTAGTGTAAGGAGCCAGATTTTCTTGACTGGGCACACTTTGAAAGGCCTACTGTGCAACAGAGGTCTAGAGGTAGGCCATCGTATTCAATGATAAAACGAAAGTTGAGCATGGGAAACAAACCACAAGCAAAACTACTTCCAGGCTGCAAAACTGTTGCGTTTGTTCATTAAAGTAATCAAGCACCTCTGCACTCTCAAATTTGGCCTAAAACCAGCAGCAGAAAATAACATTAAAAACAATAGTCCCTGTTCTTGTTGTTTCCAAAACTAGACCAACAGGAAGCAATGATCCCCAGAGGTTCAGCTGCATGGAAACCAAACCAGATCTCAGGCCTTTTGAGGTTTACCCATCTCTCGTAATCATGTTGGCGTCTGTCCTGTAACAGATTTCGTGCTGATATAGAGGAGCTTGTTCTAACCTAAGCAAGCTATAAAACAAAAGACTGCTGTTCAGAAGAGTGTAAAATGGCTGGTGTAACAAAAGAGGTGTTTAGGGTTTTGTCTTTGTGTTTTGTTTTAAATGCTTTATGGAATACCCCAAATAATTCAGCATTGCTTTTCAAAAAGGGAAAATACAGAAAAACAGGAAGGGGGAAAAAAAAAAAAAAGGTCTGTGTTATAAGATGGATGTCCTTAAGCTTTGGGAAAAGGTAGGCTTGAGTTATAGCAACTTCTTCCTTCCTTTCTCACACCCCACCACTATTCTGTGAGAGTCTGCTAACACTCAGTGCCTGCCACGTGAGCCTTCCTCATGCTACTCTCCCTTTCCACAATGCCCTTTGGTGTAGTCACTACCTTCCTTTGCATGTTATACTGAGATCCACCAACTGGTAGGAGGTGATGATGGAGTTATTCATCAAAATATTCCAACAGCAAACATTGAAAGGACAACTGCCAAAGGCGTACAAACCTTTACAAACGCTATTCCGTCAGGATGCACTATGGTTTTGAAATGCACGCACTTACATTTTCTTCCTCAAATAAATCTTTCCACTCCATTTTAATGCTGCCTGGGATATCATGGAAAAGGAATGGTGATTTTAACCCGGGCAATTTGTTCATAGCTTTTGGAAGAGCTTTCCCGATTGTCTCATTTTATATTGCTTGATAGATTGAGCGAGAATTGTTTCAGGTGCGCAGAGTCAAAAGATCAGATGTAAGTGGTGAGGGACGTCTGACTGCAGCTGGAGTGTGGACAGGCCAGATGGCTGTTGAGGAAGGAGGTGGAAACCTGGGGAATTCTAATGATGAGAAGCTCTCAAAGAGTCCTGGGACTCAGAAAAGCTAAGGTTTCTGGGAGGTTTAGCTGTCAGCCTCCATGCAGCCAGTGCAGGACATTCTCACACATTTGGTTGCATTTTATGTCAGGGCATAAACTTACAATCCGTGGCACATGAGGGGAATTAAAGTTGGAGCAAAAACGTCAGCTCGAACACAGTGCACATATTTTGAAATGGCACTGAGCCTAAGGAAGAGAAAGGAACACCAGTTTTACCGATTTCCATAACTTCCAAGATGTCCAGCTTAAAATAATAAGTAGCTCTGACTAAAAGTCTGTATTTACTGAAGATAAAATCACACAGAAAAACCTAGACCCCTGTGTGCCAGAAAGCTCATTCTCCATTTTCTCACAACTCGCATTACCACGCTGACTTGGTGGTGGCTTGCCATCCTTTTGCACAAAGGTAAAAGACTCTTTGTGGCAGAGGGGAAAATCAGGCTCTGTGTGCAGGCACCTTAGTTCTGTGCTATACATTGCAGCAGAGAACTATCAGTTGCAGTATGGTTTTCTGCAGATTTTATTACCCACATACCAGCGGTGACCCTAAGCAGGGTGCAGTGAAGATGGGCTCTGACAAGTTATGGCAGTCACATTCCTAAGTGAGATGGAGATATGGGTTGTGCTCTGTGCGGCACATGCCCCTGTGTCTGACACTTTTTGTCATATACCTCCAAACCCTGTCACGCTCATGGCTTTGCTCAGCAGACATATACGCAGATCGACAGTCCAAAGTAAAGGCGGGGGATGACTTCACTGCGTTCTAATGCCTGTTGCACTTCAAGTGTCAAGCACCACGGTTGTAGTTTTGGGGTTGTATTGAGCCCGGAACAGATTCAGCTTTGGTCCTTCCTCACATGTTCAATGGCCATTTTCCGTGGTTCCTGCAGGTAAGAACACTGCTTCACTCTCGCATGCTTCAACTTCTGCTAATAAAAACACAAATTCCTCATTTTTTCTACTTCAGGACTAATCCTGGAAGAAAACAAAACAAAACAAAAACCAAAAAGAAAAAGGGGGAAACAAAAAAGGACTGCAAAAGTTAGAGCATCTGGAGCCTAACAGGGAAAGCCCAGCAAGTTCTGTCATCTGGTTGAGTTTCTGGGAATAAGAATGGTACAAGAGAAAAAAAAAATAAGAAAAGGTCTAAACTGTGGATTTCCTGCAAGTGGGAAGGTACAACCTAGAGACTTACTTGACTTTGTACATACTTATCAAATATTAGAGTCGTAAAATACCTTGTCTCTTAGCGGCCAAGCAGTTAAGATATTATTGAACTTTACACTGTAATGCTCAAACATATTGTAAGAGGCCATATTGAATGAGTCTGGGGTTTTTTTCCCATTTTTTCACTGTAGCTGCTTCTGCTTTGTTCTATCATATTAAAGGACAGGAAGACTTTCAGAGCATAGAGCTCCCAAAACAGGAGAGAGACTTGATTTCAAAGTGAAGAGCAGGTAACTGCCAGTACAGGAGCCTGCAGGTTAATTGGGTACCCTGACCCAGACAAAACTCAAAAGAGAGAGCAGTTCAATTCTTTCATTTTGTACATGAAAAATTGCTGTTTGTGTTGCACGGAGTTCAGTTTAATCAGCCCTGTGAGCTACTGTGGTATCATGAAGTGGATCATCCCTTCCCAGGAAGGAGGAGGAGAGCTATGGAGGAGACCCATGAGAATTAAAAGATGGTAACTTAAAAAAAAAAAAAAAAGAAGAAGTGAAGTTGGTGATTTTGAAAGGCACCAGATTAGCAGCACAGGAAATGGCCTCCTTTATTTAATCATACCTAAGTGCTTTGAGATAGATGCTTACTCCTTTTATCTTGATGTGTAGCACAGCTCCACGATGGGCACAGCATCTGCTGGGGCAGCTGTGTAGGAGAGATAGGGGTCAAGCCTTAGGTAAACCCAGCCGGGCCTGTCAGCAGCACGAAGCGGATAAGCGCAGCGTTGTTCCTCTGCCACCGTGTCCCCTATCTACACATCTCGAGGTCAGCCTAGGAAAAAAAACTGCAAAGGAAAAAGGTGTTTTAAGTGGTGTGCTGTAGGAGATATGCAGCTGAAGAGCTAAAATAAACTGAGACTTAGCGCTACCTAAACACTTTGAGATGAAAGTTGATGACCTTCCTTTGGACTGTGGAGTTTCGGAGGACCGTAAAAGCCAGGTATCTGGGATGCCACGAACATGGCCCGTGCTGTGGTCTATCCATCTGCTCTCCCCACAGCTGTCTCACGGACAGTCTGCTAAGACCAACTGCCTAGCTGATATCTAAATCTCAGCATCCTCTCGAGGGTATGCTCCAGCCATGGCCACCAATGTGTCTACAGACTTGTAGTCTGAAGATAGGGTAAGGACTTGAGCTGGCATTCAAAATTACTCTGTAGGATCACCACAGCCTGTGGTCAGAGCCCTTGACTTTGGGCATACTTCTGGTAGATTTAGGTGGTATGAGTTCACCCTGAGTGAGGATATTACCACTTGGTCAAACAGCACTGTTAATTCACAAAGACTAGCTCAAAAGTGGTTGCCAGAGTGATGTCTGACTGCTGTGACAAGCAGACTAAGGATGAAGGCCTGCAGGATGAGATAAGAGAGGCTTAGATGGGTGCAAGACAACTGTGGACGACCTGCATTCTCCAGTCCCCTGGAGCTGAATTCAGGGACAGCATGTGTTTCTTGGCTCCACTGGAGTGAAGAGGCTTTCCGTTAATGGGGTGTTTTGGGTGTTTTCTCCACAAGTGGGTGAACATGAGGAAGGGGGTGAAATACTGGAGGATAATAAGACAGCTTGACTCCCAGGCATGCATTACAAAATCAGGTATATAGGAACACATTTTTACGTAGAATAACAATGTCAAGTCTTTATCTTCCAGGAGTGGTTAATGGTTCTTACCTACATGTCTTCTTCAAAGGATCTTGCTGACGGATTTGCTTGTTGCAGAAGCTGCTCTGCATTTGGAAGTGCACCTACTTCTTCCCTTCCCCCTTTCCACTTTGCCTTGTCAATCTCTTTGTGAACTGCTTCCAGACCCTGTCCCTGGAGCAGGTCAGAACTTGTTGCCTCTCACCTCTCCTCCTCCGGGGAGCCTGAGAAGCATTTGTAAGCATGCTGTTGCTCTTCAGGTCTGTATGAGAGTGGATCTCACTCTAGGTACATACATCCAAGCGTGGATTTTTCAGAACAGCAGCAGCTTTTGGCTGTCTGCTTTTCTGCGTAGTTAAGTCAAGGATAAGAAAAGGGCAGGTGAGATGTTGCTCTTCCTCGGTTTCCTCACCTTCAATGGCTATTGGTGGCATGAAAACAAAAGCTAGAAATTGTCCCATCTGCTGTTTGTACTGAACTTTGTATTTGTCAATTCTTGACCAAGAGGCAAGAAGCACCCCCTCCAAAGAGCAGAGTAGACTGGAGGCAGTCTGTTCTGGGATCAAACAATTGTACGCACAAAATCCTGCCATTTGGCCCCCTCATAAACAAGAATATCTTTATAAGCTGCCCAGCAGTGGCAGTTACCCATCTAAGAATGCATGGCATTCAGATCACATAAATATGCACATCTCTATGCATCCCATTAGTTGTTGCTAATTCTTTCTCAGCCTATGGGACTAATGACTAACTCCAGATCAGTAAAATCTTGGTTCCCTGTTGGCAGATTTCCTCTATTGCAAATGTTTCTATTCCTGTGGGTATCAAAATGATTCCAACACCCCATAATTAGATCTCATGCCAGCCTAATGTATGTGAATTTGCCTTATGGATTTAGTCTGCAACCTCATTAGCTCTGAGTCAAGCCAGTCTGTTCTCAGATAAGACATTGGATAGACAGGAAATTCTTGGTGCCACATCTTGTTGCAGAACTGGCTTGGCGGCTTGAACATAAAAATACATGGGAAAGCTTCTCCATGATAAGGACCTTAATCACAGCCACGTCACTAACACATTGGAGCTAATTTTTTTACCACCTTTGTAGTCAGAGATCTTTGGCCCAGGAACTATGTTATGAAATTACATACAAATTTCCTGGAGGCGGGAGGTACGGAAGTGGCCTGAACAGCATTCTGATCTCAAACCTCAAACCTCAGCGGGATGACTCTTCTGAGTCCCGACAGATGTATATTAAGAAAGACCGTATCTACTTGAAGGCTTCACTCTCAGACTTGAATGACATCTGCCTGGGTAATCCAAGTGCAATACTTCACCTTCAGGAGCCTAAAAAAAAGCAGCAGCTTCCTGAGCAGGCAGTCCATAAGTAGTAAATATGGCCTCAGTAGTTGAAGGCAACAGTGGGAAGTCTCCAGAACAGATTTGTTCACCTCCAAGAGTAAGAGCTTCTGCTTCAAAGCTGCCCAGGTCCAGGACTGTTATTGGATTATTTTTCTCCTGCTGAGCCCTGTATTATGCCTTTCCAGTAGCTCCCCTGATTTCCAGGGTAATCTGAAAGATCAAAAAGAGACAAAGACATGATCATTCTCCAGCTCTGTACTGGCCAAGGCAGTTTTGGCTGACAGACTTAGTACAGATGGTCATCAGCCTCTGATCCAGCTCCTGGACTGCCTGGACCTCATCTCACAGCCCTGCAGCCAGACACTCTGTCCAGACTCAGAGTCACTGCACCTGACGACACTGCTGTTGCTTGGCTGAGTAGCACCGAGAGACACAGATCCCGACATCTGTAGGGATCCTGACACAGTGTAGAAAAAACATGGGAGGAAATGTATTTGTCCAAGTGGAGAAAGTTTTCTTTATAGGCAGTCCAAAATTGACTGATCTGACCTTGCTACCAAAGGCATTTCTCTGTATTTAGAACAAGCTGCCTTTGTTCATCTTGGTTTGAACTGATTTGCACATGCCACCTGCTTATTTAATTATTCTCGGTCTTTTCTGAGAGTTCTTGCCCAGCATCCAGAGACAAAACTTTGGTTTTATATCTAGAATTAACATCCCCAAGACTCCTAAAATATCTCTCGGAATATTTCTTACATGGCTTGCATATTGCCTCATTTTGAAGACCACCTTTCTAGCAGCTATCATCTAAACCACCAGGCTCATCCCAACTCTCTCTCCTAAAGTTTTCCTTCTAAATTCTGTCGTCTAAACTATTCCTGAAGCCAGGTTTGATACCAGAAGATAAGACCCCTGTAAAAAAGTGACAACATCACACTGGTGTCAGCTGACTGGTGATATTCTTTCTTCCAAGACTAACTCAACTCTTTAGCTACTTTAGAAATGAACATAAATCCAAGGTTTGGCCAGAAGACTACTGTGTACCACTCCCAAACAAAACTTTTATGACTTCAGTCCATGTTCTTTGACTGAAGCTGAAGCAGAGTCCAGTTATTTTGGTCTTCTGTCCAACATTTTGGTGTCATCTGTGTTATTTGGGTATTTTAGTAACGGTGGTGCACCTTTAGGAGCCTCCCAAGATTGTGTCTGATTTCTGCAGCTTGTATGCTAGGCATAGTGTCACAAATCTGGAGTTTCCAGCTTTGCTGTCAACTAGAATGACTGTATTTTCCTAGTACTTATGGAAGACCTGAAACACCTTCTGAAAATGTTATTTCTTAATTTTTGCTCAGCTCTGTTTGAAAAGATCGAGGCCTTATGCTGGAATAGAAGTTGTTAAACACTTAAGGGCTGTGAATCAGCTCAGCCTCTCTCTGACTTCTGCTGCTTTGATTTCCATGGAGCCACACCAGAATCAACCCAGACAGAGGTTTTGGCCCTGACTATGTCTTCAGGGTGATGCTCAATTCTTACTCTAGTGTTTCACAGGAAAAGACATTTCAATTCTCCCCCTCCCCCCGTTTTTTTTTAATGTTTGCAGCTTTCTCGCTCTTTAATCTGCAAAATTTGGCTTAGTGCATTGAGAATGATGTCACCAAACAGGAGCCTGAGCTCCAGCTGATCCTTCTGTAAAAACAGTTTCTGCTTTGGTTTAATTTATGGCAATCGCTGAATAGCTAGTTTGGTTTACCAGCTATGCTCTGACAGCTACTAATAAAGGTGAATTTCATGAAGGGTATCTTTTCCTTTCTGGCAAAGGGACTTACTTTGCTGAGTATAAATGAAATCCTTTTGTTCACCGACACGAATCCCATCGAATCCTTTTCCCACTGAACACTAAATACTGGAATGGGTGAAAGTTGGAAATGGAACTGGTGATACCTTTCATTGCCTGCGAATGAGCCATTATTCAGCCGGTGTCACTTGTCAGCGCTCCCAAACAGTAGGAGAGGTTGATCGCTTAGGATGGGTCTCGTTGCAGGGTTTAAGAGAGTAGGTGATAGAATAGAGCCGCCCATACCGCAGTGGTGAATTCTTCCCCAGAACTCTGTTTCCAAAGTGGGACCTGCACCACATCCTCTGGGCTGAGCTGCGCTGTCAACTGAGCTCCATCTCTTGAGCAAAGATGGCAGAAGCTCACAAAGAGGGAAATAAGGAGGAGGCCAGGGTGATTTTATTGAACGTTATGACATGTAAGTGCCAGAATACCAAAGAGCTTGTTACAGCATAGAAAATCCCCTCTGCTAGCGACTCCATTTGCGCTCCAGCGCTATTCCGTTGCAGGGCCTATAAAGCAGATTGCTAACAAAAAGGTTATTCAGAGGGTTTCTTTCAATAAACCCAAAGGTAACAAGTATCCACTGAGCAGATGTCATGAGACTGAGCTGCGCTCTGGAAAACTGCCGAGATATTTAAAAATAACGCTTTCTTATTAACCTAAGTACAATACTAAAAGTCTTTTAAAATAAAACTTTCCAGATGCCACCTGCATCTGAGATGCTAATAGGATGAATGCCAGTAAGCCCACTAATACTAGAAATGCTCTTAAGAAGCAGCTACAACTGATTGTACTGGCACAAACAAATCAAAAACTAATTTATGTATTCCTGCAGCTGCATCTCCAGCCAAAGCAGAGGCAGGAGTCAGGACCAATTCACAGCTGACTAATGTTGCCTCGTTCTTTGCAGATTTCTGGCATTTAAATGTAATTAAGATTTATTGTTTGCTAACTCGCAGGTCAGAACAAGCACTGCAATATGGATAACTTTTTGTCTACTAGTAAAATGCCTGTTAGGAGGAATCATCGAACCTTCCAAGCAGAACATGACAGAAATAAATAACACAGTTATCCTCACTTCTTCCGACTCTTGTGATCCCAGAAAGATCAGGAAGGGCCAAGTATAATAGCACTGGGCAGTCGGTCAGGGAAACAAACTGCCTGTGGTGGTGCGGTGTACACATAGTTGAGTGCATGGCAACACAGTGTATGTATGGTAGGCGTACTGTAAAAGCTGGCTGGCCTTGCTCCAAGCCAGACTCACCTACCACCATCAGTGCTACGCCCTTGTCTTTTCTGGCTCCTGATGCCTTACAGAGGGACTCAGGAGACAAGGCAGGGCTCCTTTGCCCTCTGTTAGCCTGGCCAGGTAGATAGAGGAAGCTACCACCACAGCTTGCCATCCTAGAAAGGAAGTAAGAAAGGAATCAGCTATTACTGTAACCTGGCTGCAGAGATGGTAAGGTGAGGCAGAAGGACATGAGTTAGACACCACCAGCCTGTGGCTTCTATCATCAGCAGGTTTAGTTCATTCATTTCCATTACCTTGGCAGAACTATACGCTAGCTGATGACCAGGCCCTAAACATGCTCAGAGCCAGAATCAGTGTCAGGGATGGTGAATATCTGCTTTGCAATTTGCATGGAACTGGGGTTACCACAGACAGCATGAATTTGAAGCTGAAAGTCTGGCTGATGAGGAAAAGCCACCTAATATACAAAATCAGACTCTCATTCTTAGAACAATAGTTGATGTTTCTGTGTTCCTTACAGCTAAGAATCTCCAACCACTTATTTTGGCATAAATAACTGAACCTTCCCGATGCAACTGAGAATTAACCTGTACCTACAGGTAAACATGACACGCGACTGTCACTGCTTGACAGAGGGGTAGATGGAAGCACAGGAGACACTGGATTANCCCCTTGCATTTCATTGTTACTCTGTATGCAAAGAGGAGATGTTATCCCCCTGGGTTTCCAGGCAATCTAATGCTTGGGCTTGGAGATGTAACGAAAGAGGTTTGGTGCAAGGAAGGGAGCTGGTTTCTCTCAGGTATCATAGAAACAGCAGAGTAAAGCTGCAAGCAAAGCCTAGCTTTCCTTTGCTGCTGCCGCCAAGACTGATCGCTAGGGCTAGGTCTGCCTTGAATCTCTCGTAGTCGTTTACATCCCTGCCAAGAAACCTCTACCAAATCAGGCATTAGGTTTCTCCACCTCCATTCTCCTAACCTTGCTCATTCTTTCTTTCACCTCAAATCTGTTCATAAGCCGAGTCCAAGATGCCAAGGAGGGACACAGGACAGGGATCAGGAAAGCTGTACAGATCCAGTTCATTTACCCAGTAAACAAAACGGGCTGGCATACATCCTGGCACCAAAGGATAGAGCAGGAACATATCTGAATGTAATCACTTTCAGGAACTTCAGCAAATAACGAAGGGCTGACTAATACCAGGAGCCTCTCCCACAGTTCATTTACTGTGTAGCTCTGAGACACGCTTGGCAGACGAGAACGCACATCAAATGTTTTGATCTATGGAAGAACATTTTTCTGAATATTTTTTCAAAGATCTTTTTTTTCCTCAACTTTGTAATGTGACTCTGAAGATGGTCATGCCATATTTTTAAAGGAGATACTCTGTGTGTGTTTTTTAAGACCTTTTTGGAAAGGGAACGGAGGGTTGCATATTTTTTAACTCCAAAACCCAGATGTTCTTGAACAGAGAAAAATAGAATAACATACATTAATAGCTTGGAAAACAATGGCAATATTTAATTAACCTTTAGAAATGCCTAATCTGTGAATCTGCACGTGTCAGCTCATCTTTAGAACAGAGTGACTGTGTGTGCGTTTGCCAAAATCAACATGCTTGTTCGGTGGATTTCTTCCACTGGGGATTCACATGAAGAACAAAAAAAGGGGGGAAAAAAAAAAAGAAGAAAAAATAAATTTTTTTTTTTTTCAGTTGTTTGACTTGAAGCTTTCATGTGATCCAGATGACCTCGTCCGGGTTGATGTAGCCTGGTGCGCCACAGATCCGAGATCTGTATGTTCAAGGCTTGGCTCTTAGCCCTTAGTCGTTGGACCAGACAGTCTGCAGGTCTTGTGGGACCATTAAAAGCTTCAGTTTAGCAAGGGGGCCGTTACCTCTTCATCGCTGACTTTCTCTCTATATATCCCTTTAACTTGGCTGCCATCAACAGACCCCCCTCTACTTGCCAAATCCTCTCCTTTTTCAATCCTTGAAGTAGGAACACAAGACTGCAGGAGGGAAGAAGGGTCAGTGAACGTTTAGCTCCTTTCGGAGCGCCCCGTTTCCCATCTGATAGGAGTCCCCCACTAGAACGGTATAGGCTATATCCCTTCTCCAGCTGGCTCCCAGGTCTGCAAAGTGCAGGCAGATCGCAGAGTTTCTCAGCATGCAGGAGAGGTATCTGAAGCATAAGGCTTGTGGTGCATACGGGAGGAGTGGCAAGTACACCAGAAGGTGAAGAGATGGCTGGAAGCAACACTAATGCCCCTCCATCTGGAAAGATGAGTGCTGTTTAGTACGTCTGGAAAGCATTATTTCTGCAAATAGCTCAACCTCTTTCAGCTTAGAGGCAGGGATCCCAGCCTGCTGCCAAGTTTAGATCTCCCTGATGGCAATGTGGTAGGGGAGATGGTGAACAAGTGTACTAATGGCATAAAGCAGGAAAAAACAGCATCCAATACATCAGCTTAAGGTACATCAGGCATCTGCCCTTCTCCCAGAAGGCTGCCTGTGACTTCAAATTGCATTAAGACACACTTGTGTTTTATATCACAGGATCAACCCATATGATAAAAGTTTAATTGGGTGGGTGTGAAAGGGAATTTAGAAGTCGCTCAATTGATTGTTCCCAGTGATTTAGCTTCACAAGGGAGATACGGGAAAGGATCAGCTCTAATCTACTAGTGTCCCTGGATTTTTGTTGGAATTGCAGCCCTTCAAAGATCCAGCTTTAGGTGAAGCTCATGTGAAAACACTGAGAGGCCCTAGTTCGTGTTGTTTCAGAAACAAATGCCTGACTCAAGCTTGTTCACAACCTTGATTCAAATTCGTAGACCAGAGGGGATCACTCAGCAAACCTCATCAGTCCTTCCGCTTTGCAGCAAAATCAAAATCAGTCTGTAGGGCTTCTCTCTAAATACCTTTGAATGGATAAAGATGTAGGTGCAAGTGCCTTTCTTCATCTTTTAACCATATTAAAGCAACGGTCTAAAAATCTATCAATCAGAAGCGCACTCCTCATGTGAATTGCAAGTAGGACAATTTCCAAACTCCTTCTCATCAGTGTACAGCCTGTTTTCTAATGATATATATTCATGATCAATGTGGGATGCTGTGCGTGGTAATGAACAAGTTGTAATGCAGCTGATGTGTGAGGGTCGTGTGTGTATTCTCATGGGTCACTGTTGACCAGCCATCTGATATGTGCCAAGTTTGGACGAGACACGTGGTGTGCAAAGCTCATGAAGGATTTCTGGAAAAAAATGTTGCTTTGGTTTATTTACAGCAGATTTTCACCTTGCAAAAAAACCCCACCCAAACCCCATGAAATTCAATAGATGTTCTTTAGAAACGTAGGTTCAAAATGTGTTTTACAGGATTGGATTCCAGACCCTGAAATACATTTCTGGGAAAGCAGTCTGTTCTAAGATTTGGAAAATAAGGGCACAAACCCCACTTTCTCAGCAGTTCCAGGAGAATTTTGTCACAGGTGTGATAGGTTTGTGTATCTTTTCACAAGTTCGTGGATGTTTACCTCAAAATTTTCTTTAAGGTGTTTCTTTTCTTTCCATATCCGTCTTCTGTATCCAATGTGAGCTTGTTTGAAAATATCTGTTGAATTTTGCGTGACTCGAAGGACTACCCATAGCTCATGTGCTTAAGTGTCTGGAGGACTTCACAGGTCAAGACTGACATTTGTGCCTTTTTTGGAGTGAGTTTAAAAATCGGCTGTGGTGATTTAAAGTAACTATATGCAGACGTGTGCATTCACTGGTAATATATTGTAGTTTTTAATGGAAGAAATAAAAATGCAAGGAATGAGTTTGAAATGATAGCAACAACGAAATCTTTAAGTGTCCATTTTCCTTACTTAAAAAAGTCCTTTACTTTTTCTTTTTACATTCCCTAGGTATTTTCCATAGTTTCACCAACACTGTTACAAAACCATTTATCTTCTTTTTCTTAGTGAAGAGTAAAAATCTCCATAAGGCTTTGTGGATTTCTTTTCAGGACATTTTTGTTTGGAGGCTTGTTTTGGGTTTGGGTTGCATTTGGGGGTTTTGGGTTTGGGGTTGGTTTTTTTTTTGTTCTTGTGTTGTTTGGGTTGGGTTTTTTTTTAACTATACAAAGCAAAAAGTCTGCAAGCATTCTGGTAAAATATGATAGAAAATTTCCAATAATAAAGAAAAATGACTGACGCGTTTTGTGAAGAATTGTTTTTGGATAAAAAGGGCTCTTTTCAAGTGAAAAGGCATGTCGTGCAAAAAATTCAATTAGTTCTAGTTTCAAGATCCCTATGGGCCATATCCTGAATAGTTATTGAGACAAAGCTCCCATTGAAGTCACTGGGCATACTTCCTGATGAAAGCCTTCAGGACTAGGTCAACTGGGAGTTTTGCCTGAGTAAGCACTTCAGGATTTGAGTGTAAACACAGCCATTGGGGAATAAATGGGTTAATACAGCAGCCTAATACATTCTCTGCATTCATAAGCTCTGCTTTATATAAGGGACGTGGAACCCTCTTCCTCCTAGTGAGGATGGCAGACATTTTATTTGCTGTAACCCACAGTGCTGGTGCCCTTTCATTCGCGTCACCAAAGTGGTGTTGTCTGGTCTGAGTCTTTCCCTGTTCCCCTCCACCTCTCCCCTCCGAGAGTGAACCTGCCATGCCGGTGTAAAGGCCAAACCACTTTTTTTTAATACAGTACCGAGGCAGGAATCCCCCTGCCCCCTCCCAGTCAAGCCCATTCCCCCATCCAGGCTGAGTTAGTCATGTCTGACTTCTCCTATTCACATTATGGCTACCCTTGTTGCTTTTTGGGTTTTGTTTTGCTTCCTTACTGTTGTTGTTTTTCAGCCAAAGCTGTCATTTATCATGAGAACAAGAGCAGCCATGTGTTGATTTTTCTGGATTCCTTTTGGACAGTGTCCCAGTGCTAATGAAGGCCCTTCCAAAGTGCTAAAGAGCTGGTGCCAAAATCAGTTACAGTGAAAACAATAGGGGAGTGGTGCACAGACAGCACATCTAGTGTGTGTGTGCGTGCATGCGTGTGTGAGTGGAGGGAGCACTTACAATTGTGATTTCGGTCCTCCTCCCTTAAGGATAATAAATTCGACTGAACTAAGGGGCTCGAATTCACATTTGCTCGGAGTCTGAGGCACATTAGAAATAAAAGCCGGTGGAAAAATAGATGGTAGATGTTCACACATTATGTCCTGTCTGGTCTGGATAATAACACAAAAATCAATGTTGTACGTAAGCTGTGACAATGATGATGAAGCTTCTGCAAGAGTTATAGGGCCTTGAAATTCAGGGCTTTATCTCTGCTCATGGGTCATTTGTCTAAAAAGCCTTTTTTTTTAAGGGCTCCTGAAAATACTTTAAAAAAAAAAAAAAAGTAACTCTTTAATTTGAACTACCCCCTGCTTCTCAGACTTTCTGAGCTGCTACATGTGCAATGCGTGCTAAGCCTTAAGATACCCAGCAGCGGTCATTTCACGCTGTACCGTTTACGGTAGACACACTTTTCCTGGGACCACGAAGGTGGGAGAAGCCCGGGACGCCGGCAAGGCGCAGCAGCCGCCTGCGGGCCTGCCGCCCAAACCCGAACCAAGGGCCAAACCCCAGCGCTCACAGCACGGCTGCTGGGGCTCCTGAGCGTTTTCTCCACGTAGGAAGCGCACGGTCACCGCGCTTTCCTGTTATTATTCGTCTTGGAGGATTTATGGGTTTTATGAATCAAAACCAGCTCGGCGGCTGTGCGGCCCGGCCAGCGCTTTCCCCCGGCCCAGTTTCTAGCCTTGTGCTCCATCTACCGGCTACCGGCCCCCCGCAACCACCACGGCGCTGCTGCCGCCGGTGCTGGCCAGTCAAGCGGGGTTTGGGGCGCGGGGACCGAGGGGGAAACCTTCCCGTCACCCCTCTTCTTCCTCCTCCGGGACTCCGGAGGGGTCCCGATGCTGCTGAACCCGCAGCCGCCGCTGCTCCGCGGGCGCTGAAGTCCCCGACCCGTCCCCGGCGCTGCGCGGAGCGCTCCGCGGCTCCGCTAAGCACATGGCAGCCAAAAACATTCGTTGGAGACCGTATATATGCACCTACGCACGCACATACATGTCTGTATTTATATATCTTGCTGCTGACTGGGAGCCAGCCACTCTTGTTGTGTTTCTGCGGCACCCGTTCTTCTATATTAAACCCCAAATGATTTAATCAAAACGATGTTTACCCAACATAGCCAGGAAGGAATACTTTCATTACCAGATGCCAATCTTTCTTGCTTGCATTTCAGTTGTGAGCAAGCCAGTTTGTGTTTAGAGGCAGATACTGGTGATTTGAAAAGGCCTTTCTATAACTGTACCCACTAACACTGCTGTTTGTTTTGAGTTTTGTTCCAAAATATACAAATATATCGGATTCTGATAGAACAGTCTCCATAGTTTGTACAAATCTGTCGAACGATTGAATCTACAGATCAGTTTAATTTGTAGCTGCCATACACATACACACACACACACACACACACACATATATATATGCTTCAGTAAATAAAAAATAACCTCTGACTAATTTACAGTGTTTAGTTTTAGATCCCCATTTAGCATATAGTGTTACTATAACTGTGGACTTGATTTTCGTGTTTTGTTGTCTGCATAAACATTACCTTCTGCAAGACTGGTAGACTCCATAGAGTCTTAGGCCAGAAGGGCCATTATGTTCATCTGGTCCGACCTCCTGCATAGCACCAGGCGTATGATTTCACACTGTGATTTCTTCATCTACGCAAGCAATTTGCAGCTGAGCTAAGTCGTAGGTTATAGAAAGATAGTCAGATAACACAGCCCTATTGTAGCGCTCCTGACTACCTATCTGGACTTTAAATTTCCTTGGACACATAGCACTCCAGTAGAAATTCCCCCCCTATCAGAAGGTTTCTTTATGCCCCCTTGACAGCACTAAGCTATTTTAGATGTAACATTTATGCACATAAATGTTTCAGGAGAGCTCTAATTTATCAGCTATCTCCTCTTCTTTCACCCTCTTATTCAAGCATTTAAACAGAACAACAGATGGTCCTTGCGGGCCATTTGCTGTGATTGGAATTGCAGTGTCCCAAAGAAGGGCTGCTTTCTTACAGCTAAAAGTGAGTGAGGTTTCCTTACCCAAGAAGAATTTCAAATGATGCCACAATTTGCCTTGCTACAAAAGAAAGCATGTTTCCCAAAAGTTGAAGGGTGAAATCTGGAAACTTTAAAAACATCTCTCACCATATGGGCTATCATACCCTCATCATTAAAGAGGACTGAGATTTTGAAGACATGGCATAGAAAAATCCTCAATTTTGTCTTGGTACATTTGAATCCTCGACTTGGAATGACTGAAATAGTAATTTATTTGAAAGTAACCCCTCTTATTATTTATTGCTATCACTAGCACATTTAAACATTTCAGGGGACTGGTTTTACTTGTGTACTCTATTGATGCACCCTAGAAGCACAGGCAGTACACGAGCTGCAGGCTTTGTTTTCATACAAAAAAAAAAAAGGTTAGAATACAAATGTTTTCTAAAAGATTTTGTTTTAATGATCTCCTTGAATCTTGCAAACAGATCTGTTACATAGACTAAACCAAAGTATTTCTAAAGGTCTAAATAAAGTTTATAATTGCACATGAGATTCTTTGGACCAGCTCTTGTAGACAGGATATAGCTCTTTATGGCTGCAGAGTACTGTTACAGGCCTGTAGACTTGAAGCTTTGTGGTTTATTTTGCTTATCATCTGCTTCCAGGGACCTCCATGCCCAAAGGTACTTTGCAGTTTAGGCCCTAGTTCACATTGTGGGCATTCATAAATCTTAGGGGGAAGTGAGTTGGGCACCTTGATCCTTCATGGTACTGGTTTCCTATTTTTTTCACTAACTGACTGGCTAAAGTGAATTCCAGGGTACGGGCATCTTCTTAGGGGACACTTTGGCTAGATGAGGTGGTTTGGATGCACAGCAAAGTTTTGAGCTTGACACATGGGAGGCAGTTGAGTCACCATCCCTGGATGTATTTAAAAGACATCTTAGATGAGGGATATGGTTTAGTAGAGGACAGGTATGGTTGGACTCGATGATCTCAAAGGTCTTTTTCAACCCAGTGATTCTGTGATTCTATGTGTAACATTCAGAACTGTTAAGGCTCCTTGTACAGCACATGAGGTCTTCTGCTGGGTTTATTTTATTCCTGTTTTATGTAAAACGTTGCAAATTCATGGGAAAGGAGAATGCAATAGAGATCTTCCTTCCTCCCTGCCTCCCCTTTAATGCCCTGGTGGCTAAGTATTCAGGGCACTTTGTATTGGTATGCAAAGTACAAATCTGACCCCCGTACAGTCATACAGGACTCTGAATCACATCTGCAGTTCCAGTCCTCAGCTGGGTCTGAGAAGAAGTTTTATTCATCACTTTTTTAGGTGTTTCAGATCTTTCCTTATGTACAGCTTTACAGCCTACAGACTTTAACTGATCCCACCTCTTGAGTCTGGGGGTTGAGCCTGTTCAGGTCTGTCTTGTCTGAGACGTTTAAGTTCACAGACCAAGCAAAGGGATGATTCAAGCCTGTGATCTGAACCCTTAGACCAGGACTTAAGCGTGAAGGGTCACATTCTGTGATGTCAGGGTCTGAGGGAGCAACAGTTTTTTCTCTTCCTCTACAAGAAAGAAGGCAAGAGAAGGAGGCTTCCATTTTCTCCCAGGTTAGAACATTAAATGTGGGTTAGTGGCACTTCTTTCATTCTTCAGCAGATTCTGTGCAGAGTTCAGCATAGCCAGGTGCATGGATAAGGTAAAATAAACTGGGGGATATCAGAAGGAAAAGACATTGTGGCAGGAAGGGAGGTTACGGAGGGGAATATGTTAATTTAGCCAGACAGGAAAGGCATGTGTGCTAATTGAGATAGTCTGGATTATAGAGTTAAACCCTGTAATTTTGAACTACATTCACAAGGTGAACTCATAAAGTAAACCTTTACTCTTTTAAGTCCTACTATCTCCGGCAATTCATAACCCAGATTAGATGACAGACTCCCTTATCTAATGTAGGAGAATTAGATGCCTAAGAATAGGAAATACAGAAAGCAGCATGCTGATCAGGAAGCTGTAGGGGTGATTCTGTGGAAAATGCCAGTGGATTTTTTGCCTCTCCTTGATCTGGAAGTTTTCCGATTTCCCCCTGTGCTCACAAGTGTTTGTTTTGTGGAGACAATCACCTTTCTGCAGCATGAAGCTTCAGCCTGGACCAGATTTAAGGCAGATGGTCTGTGAACTCTATTAAGGACTCTTTGGAGAACCCTGAAAAGCTAGGTGTGCATGAGACTATGACTAGCTTTGGTGGTGCCCATCTTTTACATAATTTCCTACCGCAAGGGCACGGCAAGAAAGATCTCAGTGGTTTTATGAGGATTGAACTCGAGCTTAGAAGGGCATAATAAACACCAGACCACAGGGTACCTGGTGTGACAATACTTTCCAGTTTGTTATTTTCTTTCTTTCTTTCAAAGTTGAGCCACTACAGAGCTGAGTATGCAGCACTAGTGGGAACAAAAACCACACAGTGGTTACAGCACTAAACTGGGTTGGACAGTTGGGCTCAGAAGGTGGAGGCTAATGGATTGTACTTTACCTGGAGGCTGGTAACATGTGAAGAACTTCATGGGACTTGTCTTGTTTAACATCATTATCAATGACCTGGAGGAGATGACAGAATACATTTGCCACCTTTGTAAATTACACCAAAATGGGGGGCAGGGAACAGGGACCCACTGATATGCTTGAGGGAAGGCTCACCATCCAGAGGGACATAGGCTGGAGGAATGGGCCAACAGGAGCCTTATGGAATTCAGTAAGGACAATGTTTAAGTCCTGCACCTGGGATGACCTGACAGTGATACAGCCTGGGAACGCTACAGCTGGGGAGCAGCTCTGCTGAGAAGGACCTGAGGGCTGAGACAGACAGACAAGCTGAACATGAGCCTGCAATGTGCACCAGCAGCAAAGGCAGCCAACGTATCCTGTATTAACAGCAGTATGGCCAGTGCAGGGAGGGGAGGGATTGTCCCCCTTTGCTCAGCACTCCTTAGATGGCACCTAGAATACCCCATCCAGTCTCAGGCCCCCTAGTACAAGAAAGACATCAATCAAATGGAGAAAGTTGAGGTGAAGGCTACCTGGTTGGGGCCTGGAGCCCTTATCTTGTGGAGATGGACTGAAGGATCTGGGGTTGCTTTGGAGGAACCTGACTGCTGTGGACTATATCTGGATTTAAGGAGTAAAATCTTTGTAGTAGCCAATACTGTTAAGGACATTTTTGAGAAGATAGCCAGCCTCTTCACAGAGATGCATATCAGGACGATGGGAGATGATGGGTGTATGTCGAAGTAAGAGAGGTTCAGGGGAGTATAAGGAAACTTTTTTTCCCATGAAGAAGCAGTGAGACAGGTCACTCCACCTTTGGAGATTTTCAAAACCAGACTGGACAAGGCCCTAGCCAACCTATTCTGATCTCATAGCTGAGCTGAGCTTGAACAACAGATTTCCTGAGGTGCCTTCCTGAGTTATCCTCTTACCCTGTGAATACAAAACTGGGATTTCTCTCTGGAAAAATAACACCTGTCTGGATGCAAGGAGAAAACCCTGCCATTCCTATGCTGAAGACTTGAGATAGACTCTGTGCCTTGTAACATCCTGGTGGTGAGGGCTCTTTCGTGGGACATGGGTTTAATTTCTCTCAGGATGAAAAGAGCCTAAGCCCAAGTCTATTACTCCCTGAGTGGTGTAAATACTTGTCAAAAGGCAGATGACAGTCCTGATGCTTTCTTGTAGTATACTTACATATACTATAACTGTAATATGTCGTAAGATAGGTCCACCTTTGTTCTTAGAGCAGATCCTAAATAGCAACTGACTGTGCTCACATGGGGAGCAGCCACCTCTCACTACCCAGAACTTGGGGCCTCACGGTTTGGGCCTGCTCTTTTCTCACAAAAACTGAAACTGATGTCTCTGAGCACCTCGGAGGTCATGGCTGGGAATGGTCATTCGGCCTAAAGGTATGCCAGAAGGATTATGTAGCAGCTAGTCAGGATGTAGCCCTGGCTCCCACCTGAATGTAAAAGTGAAATGCAAAGTGTTAGTGTCTTTGACAGGACTGGCTGCAGTGGTGAGGGATTATAATTTAGGGCTTCATTTGGGGCTTCAAAACAGGGTGAAAAAATATTTATACTTTCCTGAATGATGATTAGGGTACTGGATGTGAAGCGTGGAGATGGCAAGGAACTGGGCTGGGTTTTTTCTCTTCTACCTTTGCTGCACAAAGTCCTCCTGTGATCACTTTCTGGGCCTTGCAGACCTTCTTAGGGAGCCAGGGCAGGGGCTTGTCCCGTGGCTGTACTGTACAGCTCCCTTGGAAGAAAGGGGGTACCTTGTCTTTAAGTGAATTAGGTTGGAAACTTGTAAATGTGAAGGCCAGATAGCCAATGGACTTTGGTGCAGAGCTAGGTCACTGTGTCCTCTGAGCGAATCTGGGCTCATGCTCTTTTTTATTCAAAACAATTGCCCAGTGGAGTCAAATTGCTGAAAGTCAATACAGTGGAATACACGGATGTAGCTACCTCATTTCCCTTCTTTCAGTGCCTTTATATGCGCTACTTGAGTGATATGGGAGGGATTAAACATTTTTCCAGGCAAAGAGATCTATAGAACAAAGAAGGTTGATGGGGAGGGAAGGATAGCAATATAATTTATAAAAAGCTCTTAGAAGCAACAGCCTTTCTACTATCATGGAGTATGGCTGAAAATAGCAGGTAATGGGACCGGTGTCCCTTTAAGAATTCTTGAGGTTACTAATGGATATAGGTCATGGTGACAGCCTTAAATAAACCTTCAGTAATAAACAAATCATTTTGAGTTTTCATAAGATTACCATCACTCTAAGGCTGCTCCAGTAGGGCTAAGAATGCGTGAAGGAAATGAGCATGATAGATCATATACATCATACTGTCATACCCCAAGAAAAGGACAAAAAAAAATCTTTCAAGGAGGCTCACACTGTATTCCTGATAAAAGCTGTTAAGAATGTGCATTAATATTAATCCTCTATTTTACAATAAGCTATTCACTACCTCTACACAAAATGCAACATTGCATCAGAGGAAAATGAAAACAAAACTTAGGAAAAAAGATCTCAGCAGGCATAACTATCCTGTTCCCAGGGCTTGGAAATTGCAAGTACCAAGAGGGCTACAAGGAATAATCATGTATCCAAAATCGTTGTACAGCTAATATGGAAGTCTATACATAACAGAAATTCCATATCTCATTTTTCCCTTCAGTACATCTTTTACGTACTGCAGCTTTACTTTGGCTTTAGTTATTTACATTTAATTGAAATAGAGTTCATACTTCTCACCTATTCTAAAAGTGCTTCCATTTTGATAGCCTTAGTGCTCTCTTATGGTGAAGGACGAGGGGCATTTAAACAGAAATACTGCTTGTTCTTACTTGATGCTTCTGTATGTCTTACTGTAATCAGTGTTTGCATTTGGTGTTCTTATTAGAGCACGGAGAAAACTGAACTGGAGTTCAACTGAATTGAGATGTGTGATTAAAATAAAATTTCCTTCTTCAGTAATAATGCCTTCTCTAAATTGAGTGTCACTTCATTATTTACATAAGTCCCATTCTGAAATACAGATGTCTTATGGACAGTTTTTAAACCTTTGATAACTCCTTATAAATTCCTCTGCCCCCAAAAACAAAGCATAAGGGAGTGACGTGATTATGGTATACAGTGGGTAAGTAATAGGATTCATTGCTGAAGAAAAAAAGTGAGATATCTTTATGGATAATGACCTGCCAATGATTGTAAATACAAGGTGACATCTTTAAAGATAAGGACATTCACAAATCGATTAGACAAATCGGTTAAGCAAGGCCACGCAGATATATAGCTATATTGGGACTAAAATATCCTACTGTATGGAACACATAGATGATTGCAAATATTCTAATGTCTTCTTCCTTGTGTCCATAAATAATAATAATCATAATAAACGTGCTCCTGCCAACAGCCTAAGCATCCCAGTAATGTGAATTGATTGTTAGCATTTTGCTTTAGAGATAGATTAATTAAGGCTGAATCATATGGCAATCCTTAAAAAAGTACTGTACACATGACATCTAAATTAATACCAAATTAATTCATCACAAGCAGGGTAATTACAACGAATATCTAATGAATTAATAATGATAGATAATTTATGATTCATGCATATATATACATATATACACACACACGCACAGAGGGTAGCAAATTTGCTGCTGCCACATGGAAGAGCGAGATCTGTAATTTTTAGCTCTGCGTGAGAGTTCCTACCGGTTTTCAGTGAGCTCAGCACTGAACTGTACCTACTGTTGGGCTAAATGGAGGCAGAGAACCTGCCTGAAATAGCATTCAGGTACGGGTGGTGAATCGTTGTAAAACTGTGATCCTTCATTCCCATACAATACAACTGGTACAGGGATGTAACTTTCATGCAGTTTCCAAGTCCAGCTGGTGGCTGGAATTTGGATACTGTTTTTCAAGCTGTGCAGATGAGATGTGGGCACCTAAATGGTACTTGTGGCCTGGCAGCAGAGGTCTGCTGTGATTGGGCGGTTGTGCCAGGAGCCTTCTTTCAGCCCTGAGTTTTCCTGTAACCCATTCATCAGCGTCTACAGATTGTCACTACTTAGAGTGAGGAGGTTTTCTGTTTTAGAATTGTTAATAGATAGCACACATAGACAAGAACAAAGACGTGAAAGTGTTGGGCTCATCCCTGTCCTCCAGCTCACAGGTACTTTACTTTCCCACAATTTAAATTTCTTTTCCCTCTGTCATCTGACCCACTTTTCATCTCCTCAGCGTTTTAAAATCTAATCTAGACTTTTCCTTTCTCAGCAACTTCTCACTATCTTTAACTTCAAACTTTGTGAGTGAGCCTTCTGCTGCCGCCACTTGACTTCCATTGAATCTCCCATTACTCTTCTATGGGGCTGAAATAAGGCACCTTCATCCACTAACAAAGTGTTTGTCAAGGCCAACATGACCTTTTGTGGCTGCTGTCAAGGCTTCTTTGCTATTTTCATCTTCCCCAATCTGTCTGTGACTAACAGGTTACCAATGATAACTCAGATAATCAATTTCTCATTGATTATTCTCTCCTCAAGCATCTTTGACTGTGCTTCTCCCCTTCTCAGCCTTCCCTTTATGACCAGTCCTTCAGTGTTTTGCTGTTTTTATATTTTGGCTCTGACTTCAGCCTGTTCCTGTTTTCATCATCTGATAATTCCTTGGCAACCCATTCTCCTGTCCATGATGCTAGCTCACTTGGTCATTCCCTTGTCCCTGACCCACTGTCTGGATGTTCTGTCTCTAGTCTTCTTCCTTGGCTCTGACACTGCTATGATGTCCTCATCAACTCAAACTCTGCTTTGTATCAACTGGATTCTATTTTTATCTTCTATTTTCTTTCCTTTCCCATTACCTGTATGAATTCCCCAGGTTCCTTGTGTCCAAATTAACACTCTCACCAGATGGTCATGATAGTGTCCAGACTCTGGAGGCTGTATGTCCTTATCTTACTGGGACTGAGAACAGGCTAAACCCCGTTCTTTGCTTTAATCATCTACCCTGCATTCCAGGAGCTAACCTCATGCCTGGCACCAGGAAGGATTACTTAGTCTAATAGTCTAGCTCTAGAACTGGTAACTTCTCTGCCCAATTCTTCTCAGCAGTTGTTATGTCTCCTTGTATTCCATTGAAGGAATATCAGTCTTCATCTGGTTTACAGTTTATTTCTTCAAGTGCACGTGATAGATGAAGGTAAAAAAATCTCTGCAGGTACACACACACACAAACACAGAGCATTTGTTTAAGAGTCTAAAACTTGACTGATCTTTTCTAAATAATACAAAAAGCATGTGAATCTAGGGGAAGTTAATAAAGCCTCCATGCATTTCCACCACCCCAGTTTCCTCCTTGTTCTGGATGCAGTCTTTGGACTCCATTCAGAGCCATTTAAGAACGTAGAAAATATTTTCTCTGCAACACTTTTAAACCAAAAGTTTCATTCAGCTCACTTTAGTACAGTTGGTCTGGTCAATAAAGAGGGTCTTCCTATTACAAAAGCATATCTTTTTGTTCCCGTCTCTTACTTTAAACCCTCTCTTGCTGCCATCTCAGTGAGTGTCTTCTCTGTGTGTGTTCCAATACCTGATTCCTTTGTTTTGCTGCTGGCTCCTCTTTCCTTTCCACTTCACCTGCAGACTAGCTGGAGTAAAGTGCTTCTCCTTGCTTCTGCTGACCCCCTTGGCATTGTCTGTTTAGAGTAGAGACATGAAGATCTCTATTATAGCTAGTCTGGGAAAGACATACTTATGGCCTTGTGAGTGAATACACAGTGGTATTCAACGATACAATAGTTTTCATAGGAACAATTTCATCATATCGAACACAACTGTGAATTTACACTTGCAATCTTTGACCCAGTTTTCATCTCCTCTTTCTCTTATTCCCCTCCCATCCACACACTCAGCATCTGACGCTCAGCAGAAAAGACAGTGCAGTAACCTAATTCTTTCTCCTCCTTTCCAGCTTTCATGTGATACCTTTGCATAGTTTTGCAGCCTGGGACCCCCTCCGCCCCTGGAATCACTACTCCTTATTCAGCTTCAATCTGGGCAAAAATGTGTTTACCATCTGGCAAATTATCTTCCTGGCCTACCACACCCACATAGAAAACGGGAGGGGAGCTCAAAAGGTCATCAGGCCTATTGCTTGCCCCAGGGCAGGATCAGCCACATCTACAACATTCCCAACAGATGTTTATCTAACTTGTTCTTAAAAACCTTCAAATGCGGAGATTTTCCAAACTCCTCATGCAGTGCTCAATTCTCCTTGCAAATTCTTAATGATCCTCGGTGTCCTGAGCTCTTCAATTACAACCTCTCACATTCCCCCATTAAATTCAACCTGCTTATCTGCTCCTTCAAAGGCTCTGCACAGCCCTGGCTCCATCTGTCCCTGGTTCTTTATGAGAGCATCTTCACAGGGTGTCTGGGTGCCTTTGCCCTCTTACTGATTAGCTATTTAAGCTACATATCTCTCCTCACTTACATTCTGCACCCACCCATCTCCCTATCTCCATCTGTCTGGCGTCCCTTTGCCCAAAAATCGCTTCATCAGGCTTTCGTTTTCACTTTCAGGAACTTTCCCCTTAAACTCTCTTCTCTTGTGAATAACCAGACTCTGGTCCACTCAAAAAATGTGCTTTTTAACGGACAGCCTCCCCTCACCAGCCCAGAAGCTCCCATTCAGTCTGCCACCCTGTGTACCCAGCCAAATGTAGGGTTTTGTTTGCCTGCCTTAGCCTGTAAACTCATTTTGGGTGGGGCTGTTTTCTGCCCTTTGTTCTCCACTGTGTTGAATGTGCTGACAGCGTGGAACTCCCGATAATTAATAGCACAAACAAAGCTTGAAAAGGGATGGATCAAAGGAAGGAGAAAGGGAAGGCAGAGGGAATATGAGGTTTTGTTTAAAAACCTCCTTATGAGAAGAGGCTGAGGGAGCTGGGCCTGTTTAGCCTGGAGAAGAGGAGACTGAGGGGTGACCTTATTAATGTCTATAAATGTGTAAAGGGTGAGAGTCAGGAGGACAGAGCCAGGCTCTTCTCAGTGATGGCCAGTGATAGGACAAGGGACAGTGGGTGCCAGCTGGGGCATAGGAGGTTCCATGTGAATGTAAGGAGGAACTTTTACACTGTGAGGGTGACAGAGCACTGGAACAGGCTGCTCAGAGAGGTTGTGGAGTCAGTTTCCTTCTCTGGAGACATTCAAACCTCCCCTGGATGCATTCCTGTGCGATTTAGTCTAGATGATCCTGCTGTGGCAGGGAGGTTGGACCAGAAGATCTTTTGAGGTCACTTCCAACTCCTAACGTTCTGTGATTCTGTAAAGCAGCAAGAAAGCTTCAGGATGAACATATCCTGTTGGGATGTGCTGAAGACCTGTTAGGAAGAGGTTATGTCAGGAAGAGGTTATGGATAAGATTACTGAACAACCTGAATGAAGGTGGTATCTGCATCTCCCTAAAATGTTCAGGAAAAGATCCATTACACTTGGTGTAAATTAATTTGAAGTGAGGGAGACATCTAATAAATGAGTGAAACTTGGAAAGCAGGCAAGTGGCAAACAAAAGGCAGGAGAAGAAACAATGACACTGGTCTGGATGTTCAAGTCCACTGCTATGTGTCTGCTACGCTTCTCTTGAGCCACAGCTATTTAGTGATGTCCACATTGTTGCAGTACTAAGACTTCTCCAAAGCTGAAGCAGACCTTTGAAGTGTTTCCTGCTGTAGTCCTAACAGTGACTGCCTGTTCCTCAGTGTGAAACTTCTGAGCAAATGCAGGCAGTAATGACTGTACAGGTGGGAAACCTTGTCTGCCTTCAGCAGACCAGAGGTAGTATGAGACCAGATAGAAGCTGGGACATAGCATAGAGCTTTCTGGTGGTGGTCAGAGGTGGTCACTAGAGTCTCACACTCTAGTGAGTGGATCACATGGATCACCGGGAGACATCTGACTGTATCCATAGAGGGTTTTGGAGTCCTTGTGCGCTGACCACTGACCTCAGAGAAGGAGTACAAGGACAAAAAGGCACATCCTACAGATCTGGCAGGGCCAGGATCTCCAAGGAACTGTGCAAGGAGTTTCATTCACTTCTTCAGCACTGGGACACTAGATCTGACACCCTCACAAACATGAGAGGCAGATTTCCATCATCCTCTGTCAGCAGTTAACTCCATACCACCGCAAATCTGTTGCTGACTGGACTATTGTTGGCAAGCCAGCTGTCAGTGCTGTGGTGACGGAAGGACATGAAGTCTATTATTGCTTCTTTCCCCACCAAAATCATTGTTTCCTCTGAGGAAATAAAACACCCAAATTGTGCTGGCAACAATAGTGGCAGAAATATAATTTCTGTCTGTGTGTGTGAGTTGAAACCTAAGAAAATACTGCTTTGTTACTATCCAGTTTGTGGACAATCATCAACATCAGTGCGGAATGTGCCAATTAGTTACAGAAGGCAAGGTGGTAAGGACTACTGGAGTTAACCTGCCTAGGTTATCTGCTGTGAAGAGCTGTGTTATCTCACAGTAACACAAATGTCAATGGAGTGTCTGCCTTCCTGCTGCTCAAGTCACCACAGCCACTTTATTTTATGTTGGCTCCTGAAGGTGCACCTGGATGAAAGAGCACTTGGGAAAAGGTGGCTGCACTCACTTCAGTGTCCAGGGAGTGTGCACCTGGCTGACTGTGGGAGAGATGTGCTGCCTGCGCACCTAACTTGCACTCCAGTCTCTAATGCTATTCGTACTTTGGGGGCATGGAATGCCTGGTGACACATGGATCGAGAACGGATGGGGGGCTTTCACCAGGAATAGGAGGATTTCAGTGTTTCACAAGTCTGACACAGGCAATCAGAGAGTGCACCTGTCATCACAGGAGCTGCGTCAGGAAAGCAAGGGGAAAAAAAAAGCTTTGTAAGGGAAAAAGCAATTTGGGGTAGTGCTGTAGTACACATATAAATCTGCCTATTTGCTATTATTAGTGTGATGAGAATTTACTAAAAGTTTTCGTTTAAACTTCCTGCCTCTTTATATTTGTAAAGAATCACATCATCAGTAGATTGCGTAACTGGGTGTGTTATACAAACACAGACAGCCCTACTGTTGCGATACAAGGACCATAAATGTTAATACAAGCCAAAGGTTCAATGGGCAAGGACAAGTGGCAGACAGTGCTGGAGATCCCAGCGCTAGCGACTGCTCTGGCACCTGGAGAGCACCAGGCAGGGGTGAGCAGGGCTGCCTGGCCACCCTTGCTTCCTCCCCCAGGACTTCACTGACCCACCAGTTCAGGCAAGACCTCCAGTCCATGCTTTGGCTACAGTGCCTGGCACAAACAACCCAGAGCTGAAGGACTGTTTCCCTCTAGCTCTTCAGGAGACGATTTTGAAGGGTTTGTTTTTTTTTTTCCCCAATAGATCTGCCTTTTGGGGTTAACTAAAATTGCATTTCAGATAAAGATTTTGTCAGAATTTTCTTCTCAGTTATTTTTCAGGAAAAAAAAAGACCTATTTTTACTTGCTTGAAAAGAATTTGCTTTGAAGTTATCTTCAATTTGGTAGCTAAAAAATGCATTAAGAAATGATTTTCAATTTGTAACGATTCACATGACTCAAAATGAGTTACAAAAAAGTTTTGTTTTGGTAGAAAAAATTGACAAATTATTAAAAATAATAACACGATAATAACATAATAACCCCTCCAGTCAGAACTTAAAGTCTGTTAGCAAGGCTTTACTTACATCCACACTGCCAAGTGGATATCTTACTACTAATGTTAACGTGAAGCCCAAGTTTAATTTACATCACCATTTTTAGTAACCAAGCCCATACTTGGGGCACAGATACATCTGTGTAAAAGATTTCTGTGCCTAGATAAGAACAGTTTAAAGACAATCTGGCTCACAGGTTCACTGAAGAGATGATGTGTTCCCAAAAGGCTGGGGAGGGGGAAGTGCACAGTAGAGAGGAATTGGAAGAGAGAGAGAGGGAGGGAGGGAGGAAGGGGGAGGATGTGTGCATTAGGGAAATTGCCAATAGGGTGGTTGGAAAAAGATTAATTACAGCAGTAGCAGCATAGGAAAGACAAAAGAACAGACTACGCCTGATGGCCTTCTGAGGTGGATTCCTGAGAAAGAATGAGATCAAATATCATGTTCTTCTTCAAAACACAGCGGTGGCAGTCTGGGCTACTTATCTGTGGTATTACTCCAGATTTACACCACTTCCAGTGGGAGGAATTTACCTCCACTTCTCTGACTTGTACCTAATATATCACACTCTTTCAGTCAGATATCCAGCTGGGTCTGAGGTGCCTCTTTGGAGGATGGTGGAATTCTCCCAGTCTATATCAGCTGAGGATCAACTTCTAAAAAGGGTGATTGCTTTAGTGATATTTGGCTCTGTATTTAATTTCATCCCATTGAAAGATGGATGTGTCTCCAGTTCTACTGAATTATCTTTGTGGCTTTGTCCATATCTGCTGAACACTGCCCTGTTGTTTCCCCAGGCATGTTCCTGGAGGACATCCGTGGAAATGTTAAGGGCTTCCAATCAGTGAGCCACATGCCAAGTGGGCTTCATAAAGTTAAATGAAAAAGGAGCTCGGAGTTCAAAGGATGGCTGCTCTTCTAATTAACGGTATCTGTGATGTTACACTGCACCTTCAAATTACATGTATGCCTTCAGTTCACCAGAGCATCCATCCTTCCTTTACACAGCTGATTAATGATTCTTTTGCACACACATTTGAAGCTTGAGGAATTTCATTTCCTGATGATAATATGCTTTATCACTGCTGTCAGTGAGGAAGTGCCTCTTTGTCCAGGGCAGAACCTGGCAAGACAGGAGGCAGGGGTGCGGGCCACTGCTTACACCACCCACGTGTGTTAGAGAAGTCCTGAGGGTCACCTTACCTGGTACTGCAGCAGTTTGTGAGACCAGCTTTGAGCAAGGCCCAGTGCTCCCACCTGGGGACATGCTGGGATGGAGGCTGCGTGGAAAGGGACTACAAAGATGGTGATGTTGGCTCTGGGTTTCTGCACACTGGAGGAGTTAAGGATTGCTGTGCTGCTATCTGGGGTCAATGGCTGAGTGTAGAGCAGTCACAGCGTGGCCTGAGCACCCACCACATCTCTGCATTTACAGCTTGAACCTTCCAAAAGGGACCAGATACTTAAGCACAAAGACATTTCCCTGAATGCCATCCCACCTTCAGAGACCAAGTCTTCAGGCGGCATCTTCTCCAGTGTATACAGTGTTTTCAGACCACTTGGTTCTCCCTAGGGCTTAAGATTTTGGTAGTTTCATGCCTCTGTCCAAATCAGCATTTTTTCTGCAAGCACATAACTTCGCTTGAAGTCCAACAGAGGCCAAACCCCAGCTCTCAGACAGCCTCAGGCATGTCCATGGGCATCAGTAGGAGTTCAGAGTGAGGATCCAGTTCTGCCCGAAGGGGCTGATGGCAAGTCAGAGACTGAAAGATGAGGTCTTTTCTCTTTTATTCCTTAGGACACAAAGAGTTATTTATTTAAAAGACTAGCTTAGCGTTATTGTAATTAGCTTCACAATGGGTGCCTGGACGTTCCAGCCCAGACCAGGGACCTCTTGTACTAACTAGGCACAAATCTTGCCACTGTGACCTTTGGTGCATTTAATACCTGGGTGTATCTGTCTGATGTTCTTTTTTTTTTTTTTTTTTATAAGATAAATTTACATTTCAGAGTCCATTCACATGTACTAACCTAGTTATGAGCCAGTTTCACTCTTCATGAACTTCCTGCCTACAGGCAGTTTTTGTAAATTGCTGTAATATGATAACTGGAAATCCTTTTTACTATCTAAAAACAGGAAATAAACATCCTGTTGTGAGAAGAGAATTAGAATTATGCATGATGCTTCTTTTGTAATTTAGCCAATCTTGATAACATATATTATGTAGGAGAGATTTCTAGGGCATTAAAGAAAAGATGACCAGCCATAAATCAACCTCAAGGAGAGAGGATGCTGAATCCCTGTTGAATAGCACTTAGATCGTTCTTGTTCAGCTTGAGTGTTGGTAATCTTTTGCCTTTGAGACTGATGAGGAATTGGTAAGATTAGAAGGTATTTAGAAATTCAACAGATTCTGGGTTTGCATTTTGTTGATTTTCAGATGAAGGCTCAAATAATTTGTACTTTCTGTCACCTGCTGCTTTATATTTGGAATGTGTTTCCGTAAATGTCAGGGAGGTATCTGCCTGCAGAAGGTACAAGGGTAGTCTCTTGTGAGGTGGAGATTGCCTTTCAGAAGTGGGCAGCAAACTCTTTGGAATCTGAGGTCTTGAGGTATGTATTCTGCTTCTCATCCTTTTGTTCCCCCAGCGATATATAGTTCCTCTTCTCAGTCTTCCTAGATCTGCATTTGTTTTTCCTCTGTTGGAATTATTGATATATCTTTTCCTCAATAGACTATTTTCCCTTTGCTTTTCACTTAAGTAACCTTTGGTATTTTTCCCCATTTTTAATTGCATTTATTAACACAAGATATTGCTAGAGGCATTATAATGACTTTTTTTAGGTATCAATAAGAATTTTAAAGAATTGCTTCTCCTTTTACACATCTTATGTGTCGAGTCAATGATGAATTTCATCTAAAAAAGGAATGAGCCAGCCACATTACTGTGGCTGAATTTCTGAAAAGTGTCTTGATGATGATTTTTGACAGAGGAATGTTACGATATGTCTAAGTTACATAACATTAGAGAAGTTACACTAGTGTCAATCTTTGGATTTCTACTGTCTTTATTGAGATATCTTTGGACCAAAACATTAGGGCAAGTTTTCCCTGTATGATATTCTTTTCTGAACGATGCTACACAATTACTTACAAATTTGGATTCCTTTGCTATACTAATCATAATATTATGAGAGAAATAATTCCAGTTTGGCATACATTTATAAACACTGTTGAAATGTTTAAGTGCTTGCAACAGCCATAGAACTGCTTTTTGGACGCTTTGTTTCTATGCATGTGTCATGTTTTTATATTTTGGGTAGCTTAATAGTAGTAGCTTTCAGAAGAATGAGAAACAAGTACAATACAGCGTGCTTACACAAGGTAATATTTGAGCCTGGCAAAGGGATTATTGGTCTGCCATTATTCAGATGCTGCTGGCCAAACCGGATTAGAGTTGTTTAAATCTGGGGCTTTTGAGTCTTGCTAGGGTGCTTCAGCTGAACACTGAGGTTTCCCTTTAAAATAGACTTTTTTTTTTTTTTTCCCCTCTCCCCCATTCTAAGAATGCAGTTTAAGTATTTTACATAGGCACATTTTCTGAGAAGTAGCTGGTGGTTAAAGGATAGGTCTGTGAGTCAGACAGATGGGGTTCTAATCCAGTATCTCCTTTTGAGTCATTCATCTTTGTCTAGCCTGATGGGCACAGGCAATCGCACCTCTCCTTTACCCACATCCCAAGCTGGCCACATGTGGGCCAGCACTGGAGCAGCTGCATTATTTTGGTGCTAAACCCAAGCAACTATATCCTGCCTCTTAGCATGGTGTATTACAGGCTTGTAACCAAAGCTGTGATTACACAAGCCACACGCTGAAATGTTCGTCTCTCCAAAACCTGCAAGACACATCCCACATACCTCAGGGAGAAGGAGCGCTGGGAAGGCTTCATAGGAGGGAGACAGTGATGACTTATCTCCCCACTCTGTTACCAAAGGGAACTGGTCTGGGCATTTGTCTGGTTCCCAAGGCAACCAAGCAATGTTGACTTTATCGTCCTTTGATGATTTGCTTATTGCCACAGCTGGGAACTCAGATTACTCGGAAGTCCCTATGGCTGTAGGGTCTTTCTGCTGATCATGAGGCAAAACGCACTTGAACTGATCAAGAACCACAGCTGGGCCACTTTTAGATTATTACCTTGGACCTGTGCCTACAGTGCTCCTGGACTGGAGCTGGTTCCTGTCCATCAGAAGACAAGCAAAGCAGATGTACAACTGTCAGCACCTGTAGGTCCCTCAGCTCTGAAATCAGGCAAGCTACCAACCTCTTCCTGCTGGCACTCACTTGAAAAGAGATTTCTTACATGTTAGGAAGCTGTGAATCTTAGCCTTTAGTTGCTTAATCTATGCTTTAACATATTCTTCATTTTCAGAAATGACTGCAACTGCAACATGCTTTAAAAGCAGTGAAAGAAGAAATATCTTTGCCTTGAATAGTTTCCTGATAAGGCCCCGGTTCTGCATCTTGATGCAAGGGGGACATGTCTTAACACTTCTCTGGAACGTCAGACTTGTTCTTCCTTGCGTATGTTTGTCATTTTAAACAACAAAGTATTGTCAGCAGAGGTTGGCTTTGCTCTCTGTGTAAGTGCATAGATGAACATTCCCTTCGAGTACAGCGGGGTTGAGGTTTCGTTTGTATAGTGATGAGCCGCCGAGGGGTTCCTGCAGCTTAGTTAGCATGCATAATGCCACTCTAAAAGTGTAAGTTAGTTTTGGTATTTTATTGACTTATTAAACAGTGCTGCCTTGCTTCGGATTTATTACTTACTGTCGCTTACACAGCGACTGTATTCATCTCCACAATCAGCTTGCTCTGGGACTAAGCTCTGCAGTGTGGAGGGTGGTGAGATCAGTCACGGTTTGGAAATCCCTGTAGCTTCTGCATACATCTGGATAGGCCAAGGGCAGAGCTTTCTCTCTTACTTGGAACTTCTCTGAATTACTGCTATTTTGTTTTCACTTTTGCACCCTTTTTGCCATTGTTGGAACCTCGTCATCTTCAGCTCTCACACTCGTTGCTGGTGGGATGTACTCATACATTCCAGCTCAGCTTTTGTAGCTTTAATGCCGAGAAAGAAATGACATCCTCCATCATCACTGTAGGTACTCGTAGGAGGAAGCGCTGGTTTCTTTCCACGGAAGGGCAAAAGCCATCCCAGCCATTCGGCGAGCTGATTATGCAAAGAATCAGCCTTCTTTCTTAAAAACAGTTAGTGCTACATTTCAGTGATGTGAGTGAGTGCAGTCATGTTGACTTCAAGGGAGAAATATGGTTTGATTCCATCTTAATGTCTGGTTCATATACACTGTAGGTAAAAGCTATTAAAATACTCACACAGTACTGACATTAAGCGATCTACACAAAGTCCAATACAGAATTTGTTACCTTCCCCTAGAAAGTCTCGTTTTCCTTCTAGCTCACAACTATTTTTGTCTCAAATACTGTAATGAGAAAAGAAAAAAAGTAATTTCTTCTTCTCCTGTGAAGTGCTTAAAAAGACATGTCTACGTAAGAATCTCTGCTCACTGTTGCATGAGATCAAAGCTGCTCAGCTGCATGGCACATGTCCTGCATCGCAGGAAGTTGTTGGAGGTTCATCGCTCACTTAGTAGAAGAGTTCTGAGATTTTGCAAGAGGAGGGTGTGAGTCTCCTCAGTGGAAACTGAAAGAGGATCTGCTCCTGCTGGTTCCAAAAGATTATTACATGCGTCAGCAGTACGTGTCTCAAGTTTTAGGAAGAACCCATTTTCACTCCATTTCTTCCTGTAATGTCAGAAAATTCTTCAATAGTATTTGTCAGCTGAAATTTTGGGTTAAATACTGATTTATTCACTGAACAAAATGTCTGTTAATTCAAAGAATACAGGGGAATGCCGATTTGGATACAATGGACTTGTGTATGAGGTTGGGGTTTAAAGGATTTCATTAGGTACCTAATCCTATTTTCAGTTTAATGGACACATATACACGTTGGCTTCCAAAAGGTCTAGAGAACTGCCACGAGTCCCTAAACCAGGGGGGTAAATGTGTAGACAGGAAAATGAGAAAGGGAGCATATAGCAAGCACCAGAAGTTCAAAGCAAAAACAGAGGAAAATTCAGTAGAGAAGCAAAAGGATACAAGTAGGAAAGCATAAACAGAACAATAGGAAAGTTTACAGGATTTCAGGTATAAAGCTTGTCCTAGATACGTCATTAATCCACTTATTAGCTGGCAGAATTCTCAATAATAACATGGAAAAGGCAGAAGTGTTCAATCAATACTTCTGTTTGGTATTTGAGGAAAAGCCAGATGATTCAGGACAGAATGATGATGAAATGCTTTCCATTTCTAACAGTAACTAAGGGAATGTGTTAAACAGCAGATACTAAAGTTAGATACATTAAAATTAGTGGGTCTGGATAATTTGCATCCAAGATTTTAAGATCGATAGTCAAGGAGCACTACAGACCATTAATTTTGATTTTTAACAAGCCATGGAGCATTGGGGACATTCCAGAGGACTACAAGAAAGCTAATGTTGTGCCAATATTTAAAAAAGGTAAATGCAGTGACCCAAGTAATTATAGGCCTGTCAGCCTGCCTTCGATCCCAGGCAAAATAATGGAATGGCTGATATGGTGCTTGAGTAATAAGAAATTAAAAGGTGGTAGAATTAATGGCAATCAGGATGGTTCTTGTCAAACTAACTTGATATAATTTTAAATCAGATTTCAAATGGGGTGATTTAATTTACAGTTTTGTTGCAATAGGTTTAGCCTTCTATAAGACATTTGTGCAGGTCAACATTTTGATTTTTCAAATAGGGGCCAGCTCCACAAACACTGGTTAAAGAGAGAAGTTAAGAGGAGTTTAGTCTTCTGAATCTGAAATGGCAATCCTGAAAGCTCAGCTCAGTGACTGCCCAGAACTGCCTTAATCTCCTCAGTTTTCAGCTGGAGAAGTTTCCAAGGCAACTGAGGTTCTGCTTTGTGCACTCCCAGAAGACACCTCCATCCTGACAGGGTTGAGCGGTTCAGTATCAATGTCATAACTATACATTTGTCTGCCTGTTTCCAGTATAGAGCTTGGTCCAGGGAGTGTGCTCGTGGCACACTTGAAGGATCAGCCTGTGCACAAAATGCAAAAGCAGATGCAGCCTTCCTTTAACACATGAACACAGGAAAAGGGAAAGGTCTTTTATTCAATTACTTGGTGATTAGAGTGCTCGTTTGCCCAGGTTAGAAAAACTCAAGGTTGAATTCTTTTCTCTTTTGAAAATATTTCAAATCCACTTACCTCACTGGGTCTTACCAATTATTGGCGTATGGTGGTGATGGAGAAAGGAGGGACTGAATACACATTAACAGGAGCAACAGTCCTGGCTGATATTGAATTACAGTCACAGTTGCTCTCACTGTGATGTGCAACGAATCTCATAAATAAATACCATAAAGAAAAGCTGTGTCAAGAAGAAAAGTGGAGAACATAATGTGACTGCTCCAGAATCATTCTACAGGTGCAAATAAGGATAATAAGCTTATTCAGGGCCCATGCGTAGTCAATAAAGACGCTTCCAGAAGCCATTTTGTCCTATCACAAGATAGGACAAAAGGTATCCAAGATCTTTAGGATTAATTCCTCTATTCATGTTCTTCCATCACTGGACAGGTAGGTTAGATTACATGCATAGGTTAAGTGAGTAAAAAGAAGTCCCACTATAAATGCATATAAATCGATAAGAGAAGGTTCTTGAGATCAGCAAGGATAACAGCCAGTGGCGGAATCATCATTCTATCAGTGGGAAAAGAGTTTAGACAAAATCAAGGAATGAAGCACCAGCTTTTATCAGTGAAGGTTACTGATCAGTTGTTTACCAAAAGCTACATTGAATTTGGGGATTTTTTTTTTTAAATATTCAATATATATTTCTCCTAAAATCTATTCTTTTGTTTACCACAGCTTCTGAAACTGGCATTAATTCTGGGAGCTCTCAGGACTTGCCTTGTATAAGGGGTCATGACCAGATGATCGCTGTGGTTCCCTCCGGTCTTAAAAGATCCAGCAAAAAAGCACTGAGGACAAACAAACTGAAAACCCAAGCCCAAGCAGTAAGAAGCTTTCCCTGCCCAGGAAAGCAGATAATCTGAATAGACAAGACAGACTGGGGTGAGAAAAAGGATGTGTTATCTCTGTTTCACAGATGGGAAACAGAGGCACAGAGAGATTAAGTGATTTACACAAGGTTTGTGTCAGAGCCAGGAATGGGAGCCAGATCTCCTGAATTCTGTGTCACTACCTTAACAACAAGACCATCTTTTTTGTCTTGCCATAGCCTTGAGAGGGTAAGGCCTGTACTGTCTTATACATAAAATCGCACCACTTCTTACAGAGTTTTCTATTAAATGCTATACAAGTAACATACATCTGGCACTCTGATTTCTCCTCTAATGCCTGACTCTTCTTTCCTTCATCTTTCCTTTATCCTCCCTTTCCTTTGTTTTCATTGTCACTTGCAAAGGACATCGGTGTCAATTATACTAGAAGAAAGCACCAATGTCTCAGTAGCAGCATACTGAGACGGTCTAACCTGTCAGTGTACAATCAGAAACGTACCAGGCATACCTGGGCACGTCTCTTCTAAGAGTGAGTTTGCAAATATAAGAGAAAAAAAAAATTAGGAAAATACACTTGAGATTTGCCTGTCTTATTATCTCCAAATCTGAGTACATTTTCAAGGGAGTCAGGAATCACCTCAATGGGATCTGTGTAGCTGTGCTGGCCAGGCTCAATTGTGTCTAATTCCTTAAATTTCTCTCTTTTGTATCTTCTCATTTCACACATGGCTCTGGCCTCACTTTTTGAAGCCCCTTTGGGTAAAAACATTCTGGTTTTGATAGTGATACCAGGATCCTAGGGCAATCCCTATGAATACCCGGCCTGTTTCTTCAGTGGTTCTGGGAGTGCCAGTTCCTCTCCTGGTCTATGAAATTCTTGGAATAAGGTCTTCTTCTAGTGCCTTAAAATCTTGCAAATTTGCAGGACACAGAAAGAAAACATATAATAGTGTTGTTCATGTGCGGAACAGAAGGATATCTGAGAGGGTGTCAAAACACTTTCAGTGTGGCTACGGATAGAGGAGGGTCAGCCATGGTTGGCTACAGGAGGACAGTTTGCCCAGGGCCCTGTGTTTGAGAGGTTAGAGAGGGCCCCAGCTAATTGCCTAATGATACACAAGAGGTCATAACCTCCACCTTTGCCCCAGGCCCCGTGGAGCTGCTGCTATTGCTCAGCCCTGCACCATGGCCACCTCCACCTCATCGGGGACAATGGCTGGCCATCAATGGTGCTTGGCATTTTATTTTGGGCCAGCAAGCAAAAGCCATGTGTGGCAGCCAAAATTTGCATCGAGTGGGATGCAGGTATAAGGGCAGATACTTATGTGCGGGTATGTCAAAGGTGACCCCATGGAGAGATGTAGCTAAGGGCTCTGCTGCATCATAAAAAGTCCTGGTCAAAACTCAGAGAACTTGAACCTCTTTCCAGCTAGATGTGTGCTGGGAATAGGTTCCCAGAATCAGGTTACCTTCCTATTAAGGGAGGCATAAAGGATAGTGCTGTGAGAATTACAATGCCTTTTTATGGAAAGATCAATGGCACGTCCTCAGCTAGAATGCTGTTTTTAGATAAGGGTAGTTTCACCTCATAAAAGATTGTATGGCTGGCGTATTTTTAAGTCCAGAGAAGAGTAACAAAACCTGTGATGAAGAGGTGTAGAAACACTTTGAGATGAAGATATGGACGATTGAGTAGTGGAAGGTGGCAAGTAAGAGATGTCACTGCAGTATATAAAATAATAGATGGTACCGAGGGGTCAGGTGGTCACTCCTGCATACCGTCTCTTGTAATAAATGTCAGACAGACACTCAGAAATAAAAGCAACAGGTTTAAATCTAAACCAGCAAATGCTTTTTTAACACAGTGTCTCCAACGTGGCCTTGAGAACATACTGAGCTAAAGAGCTTAGCAGGATTAACAAATGTTAGATATTGCAATCGATGCCACCTACATCTGCAGTTAAACTATCCAGGGTAAAAGTTAATCTATTAACTCATATTTTAACATCATATTATTTTAATAACTCAAGTCTCTGCTTCAGGGCTTGTGACAGCGAATACTTCCCACTCGCAGTGAAACTTGACTGCTGGGCATGTTTTTGCATGGGCATTTGTCCTTCGCGGGGGGCGGGTTTCGGCATGTGTTCCTGGTGAGCGGGAGAGGCAGGATTTCAGGCTAGCTGGACCTCTGATCTGATCCGCTCTGGCACCTGATGCTGGCTCAGGCTGCTGGGAGGCGGCCGGCCGAGCTCCCCTGCCGACGGCTGATGCTGAGCTCCCAGAGCCCTTCCCGGGGCTGGCCCCGCTGGCATTGCTGCCTGCCAAACTTGGACTTGCAAAACGCGGGCTCAGCTTGGCAGCAGCAGCGAGCACGGCATGTTCAGGCAGCTTTGAGGTTTCACCCAAATCGCCCGCCCTGCCCTGGAAGGCACCACCTGTGCTAAACTCACCCTAGGCAGGAAATAGAAGAACAAATTGGGCCTAATTCAATTAAAAAAAAAATTTTAAAAAAATCTCCTTAAAACAAACTGCACGTAGACTTCTCTGCACGCCATCTGCATAGGAGTGGGGGGGATGTGCTCGATGTGTACTGTGATTTGAATGGAAGTGAGAGTAAATTGAAGGCTGATATATATCAATGCTGAGGGCAGACTTAGACAAGTGAACAGTTGTTCCTACAACAAAACCAGATAATGTTGTCAGGTTTGTTCCCTAACCCGGGATTCAGTCAAACACTCACCAGACTCAAGCTAAATCTCCACAACCTTTATTGCTTCCTGTACACTCACTTAAATCTTGCCTAACTCCTTCCTGTCCCAGCACTGGTTTCCTTCTTCCTCCCAAGGGTGGTATTAGTGTCTGCCCACTAAACCATGTCAGCAGGTGAAATTTATAGATGGGCTACGGCAACCTATTTATCATAATTTTTTGTAATTTCCGTCCCCATTCCCCATCAAATACAATAATCTTCTGAGCACTTTAAACATGACGTCCATTGCCATATCCAAAAGATTGTTTACTCTTCTAGCATGTGAACGTGGCAAATTCACTGTCCTATGGCACTGCTTCAGGCCCTTAAAGGTGTTTTCAATTCTTTAAAAAAATTTTTTTTAAGAGAAAAAAACCAATGCACGCATTAATTAGGACTTTTACAGACTTTGCAACTAGGTAATTCCCCTTAATGTATCTTTTTACTAAGCAAAGCAGCCACAGTCACAAGGAGAAATAGTAATAAGAATTTTTTCTCAGCATTTGGAGACTGTAGAGAGCTTGTGCCATCCATGACCAAGTGTAGAAGTGACACCTGGAAGTGACACCCGGAAGTGACACCCAGGCTATGAGTCTTCTTTGAGCTTGGCCTCTGCACCCTCACATCTTCCACATGCATTCTGCTGTTTCTCCCTTCTTTCTAGGTGGAACAGGTAGCTATTTCAGAAAAGATTTCTTAGGAAGGGAAGTAAATGTATGTTCAGAAAGAAGTTGCTTTGTGCTCTCATTAGCAAAGCAAAATTGACTGTTTGGAGGACACATTTTCCCTGCTCCCAAGCTTCCCAGAACCCTGTGTGGGGAAGGGAGCAGAAGCACCGCTGCTGGGAGCTGCTTGGCGGGGCGACCCTTGAGCTGCTGGGCAAAGTCACCCTTGGGAAGCTGATGGCTTAGAAAGTCCTCTCCCTCCATAAAGCTCTGTTTCCTCCCCTGACTCCATTGCTCTCTTTTGGAGCGGATAGTATGAGCTGACTCCTGGGGCATGACAGGAAGGTCGGTTCATTTTTGTATATGTTACTCATTGATAAACACATTTGGGAGAAAAACCCCAACAACGCTCTGAGAATAATAGAAGGAATTTGTTGAGGAATTATGTGGGGGGTACATTTAGCTCAACAGGTGGCAACAATAATTTCTCTCTATTTTTTACTTATCACTGTTAGTGTCTCACTGGCAGAGAGGCAGAGAAACAGGAAACATCACAGGTGTTGCATGCAAAAGAGGGACAGTTTCAGAGAGACTTCACTCCTGCTTTCATTGACAACGTAGACTAGAGGAAAATGCCCCAGGGATTGTGCAAGAGATAAATATGTTGGGTAAGTTTTACTTCAAAGATGCCTTCAGCCAAACACTATTTCAGCTGAGGAGTCTGAGAGTGAAAAGCATAAATGTGTTGATATAAACACATGACAGGGTGTGCCCTTAGACATGAAGCAATGCTGGCATGCTGGTTCGCTACGCAGGCATCAGAAAAATCAAACAGCAGCACTCTGCTTCTTCAGCATAGCCAGATTGTTATCTTTGGATGCTCTTTACCGTTGATAAATCCAGGGTGGCTTGAACCCTCAGTGCCAGTTTATGTTCTCTGTCCCAGTGCAGGCCCTGTGCTACTGAAGAGAGCAGAACTTTAAGTTTGAGCTGTACTTATTCTGCCAGCTCACGCCACTGGCACACAGGGTGCTTGGAGATGCCACGGGAGCACACACACACTCATTGACTGTCTTCAGAGCACCAAGGGAGTGGATTTCAAGGAAGCTGGACAAACTTGTCCAAGGAGCCAGCTGCTGACTGTCCTCTAAACATGGAAGTTAAAAGATTTCAACAAACTATTCTGGGCTTTAAACCTGACTCAACTTTTGATTCATTTCCTTCTTTGCTTCAGTCACTTCCAAACCCTCTGTTCTCTGGCCTTAAAGTCAAATGGTGCTGCAGAGCACAGGAACTGTAAAATTTATCCCCACAGTAACTGCTTAAATCTCATCTCTAATCCTCTAAACTCCTTGGTTCAGGGTAGTTTAAATTGTTGTAAATATCTTTGAGGTGGATTATACTACTTAATTGCTACTAAGGGAATAATAATATTATGTGTATGTGCATACGTAATATAATGTACATAGAGAGACACAGACACAGACAGAAAATCTTCCTGGCAAAGAAGATATTAAATAATAGTTTAAACCATTCAGGATTTGGGAAAGCCTGTTAAAGGGATTAGAAACTAAATCCAAAACTGGACAAGGGGGTACAGGCAGTAATTTCTCCAGACAAGAATGGTAGCAACACACTGTTTCCTCTCTTTCTATATGTATGCTTTCTTTATACATGGTCTATACTACTTCAAGAGAGAACACAATCTTTTCTACTAAGATAACCTAAATTATGTAAAAGATACTCGTGTTTGAGGAAGCACAGATACTACACTCACACGCAGGTGGAGGCAGAGTGCCCATCAGTAGTATTTCTTTCTTTGTAGGAAATAGTTTCCCATCATCCAAACATCAGAGCTACAAGGTCAGCTGTTCTAAGTAAAAGAATTTAAACACTGTGCACATAAATAGCTAAATATAACCTCCTACATGTGAGTAGTACCACCGAGTCTCTTGTGACCAATGCACATGTGTCAATGTCTGAGCAACCATAACTCTGCCTGAGAGTGGAAGAGAAGAAATATCATGAGAAAAATTTAATTTTTAAAACATTAATAAGATGAAATGTTATGATAGGTATCCCCCAAAAATTTGGTTTCTGTGAACATGTTTGTCACTGTAAATTTCTGCACTTCATCTTTGCTCTTCTGTTCTGTCCTGCTCACAAAATCCTGCAAATTAATTCTTTTGGAAGCAACCTTGGTTGCTTGTGTCAACCCCAGACATGAGCTGGGAATTTAACAGAGTTCAAGGAACCAGTTCCAGAAAATAAATCCAAAGTAAGAAACTGATTTTAAAAGAAGTTTACTGACAAGGTTAATTACTGAAGCCAAAACACCTAGTGAATGGAAAAAAGCAAATACTATGTTCTCATAGATGGAATAGAAAGAAAGTAATCCCGGTGCTGTGAGTTTCCAAATGGTAAGACAATGCAATAGTGGTCGGGCTGTGAGAGCTAGCTCCTGCTCAGACTTCATCCACTACATAGAACCCAGGGGCACGTCACACCTGTAAGTTTGAACCTGAGCATGAGCATGGATTCGCTTCCAGAGGAGCCATGCCTCGGGGCACTGCTGGTCTTTTATCATCTGAAATAAAGCTACTTTTTTACAAATACAGTAAGTGGGTGTTAAATTATTACCCTATTTCTGGGCACACTATACCTGCTTTTTATCCTAGTGTTTATATTCTACGATCAAACCAGTTCGATCTTGTTCTGTGATAAGAAGAGGAATCTCCTCTCTGGAAGGTAAAATAGATGTTCCTCTTACCACCCCTTTCCCATTCTTTGGTTCATCTTCACTTGATGCCTCTTTTGATTCAAGGCTGGCTAAAAGTCTTAATTTATAAAACATTGTGCGGCAAGGTCTAAGGAACACAATCTTTAGCATTCTTCACATACTTTTCCTATTTATTCTTTAGGCTCAAGTCACTCTTTCTTGCCAGTGTTTGTACAGAATGGTTTTGGTCCATGATTTGTTCTCTGTGGATCTGGTCACAGATTCATACCTGTGTGTAATGAAGGCAGCATGGCCACACATGGAGCCATGTCTGGCTGTGACTGTGCTAAGGCCAAGGTTGGATGTGGCCTTGAGTGATCCATGAATGCAGCAGTGCCCCCTGTGGTCCCAACTGCTCCTCGTGTACAGGCATGGGGCTGAAAGGGACGATTTTGAATGTGGTACATGGGATTAGTTTTTAGACAGCTGGAGATAGAAGCAAGCACATCTCAGTAGAGCCAAAAGTTTATGTTGTACAGTAAAATCTGTTTAGACTGCTAAGTATATTTGGGTTTATGTTCCTTTCTATATAGTTATAGTTCTTAATGTCCTATGCCTTAATTCATCAAAGTATGCTTAAACACAGCTGGGAAGTACTTAAGTAGCTTGCTAAATAGAGATATACATGCAGTTGGGACTAGTTCCTATAAAGGATGTGGTGACCAATAAGTAAGGGGAGGCTGTTGTCCACCCTCCAGATGGAGTCCAGGCCAGGCTCTTGGGTTCAATGTCTTGGTTGCCCCTCTAAACCAGCCCTGTACAAAAGCTTTACACTCCCTAGTAAGGAAAGGGAGGAGGCAAGGTTTACAGTACAGGAACTGTACCCGTTTCTCTGTCATGTCATTGCATTTCTTATTGGTAAGACATAAATGGATTGAATGCTTTGTCGTTTTTATGGTAAGGAGATTTTTTTTCCTTTGGTTTCTCCTGTTCTCCAGCCTTGGCTGTGCATGAGGCATTTGGAGGAATAGCCATTTAGTTTACCTCTTTCATCATTACAATCTGTTCTGTTGATCCCTTCTTGCTACTGTGTTTGCTAATTTCCTGGCATACATAAAGGGTGTTCCATTCTTTGTAACAAAAGTTAGCAACTCTTCCCTTCCCAGAGACAGAGAAACTGAGGCATGGGATTGGGAATGGGCCAGGAGTTTGTTGGCAGGACGGGAAGAAGAGACCAGCAGTCGCTATGTGCCATCTTCTGGCCTACTGTTGGTTTTGGCAGACATTGAAACAATGTCCCAGGTTTAGTCACCTACAATTGCTAGCAGCTTTTCAGTTGCTGGCAAGCGAACTGGGTCCTCAGCAGAGCTGCTGGCGGCAATCCACAGTTCTTCCATTTTCCTTTTTCCAGGTCATTTTTGCTCGTTAGGCCTTTTCATCTCCTTTCCGTGGAGAGCATGATTTCAGAGGTGATCTGCTTCCTCTGCCCGTGTAATAAGAAGTGAAGGCTGTGATCATGCTTATTTACAAGGAAAAGGAATAGGAAGGAGGGAAGAAGAACAAGAATGGTATCCAAGATTCCTATCTTTGGGAAGATGGGCATGAAAGGGGATGAATTTATCAGCTGGAATGTTTTTGGATCACAGTGGGAAAATGAGATGAAAAGAGGGAGAAACAAAACAGAGCAAATCAATAGCAACCACGCCAGTAGCAGTCACGGACACACTGCAATGGCTTTCAGGCACATAAGGAGGACTCGCATAAGATCTAGAAAAAAATTCACAAAACTTTCCTACATTTTCTCTGTCCTAAATAGAACACAAGTAGAGAATCTCCTCAAAGAGTGTGACTGAACCTAAGGCGAGCATATTTTCCCCAAAGGCTGACTCCTTTGTTACAAAAATTGTATATTTAAAAAAAAATGAATCTGTGGTATGCTTGAAAGAAGCAATAGCTTCTGTGAGGCTGCTTGAAGAGTCCATCCTGGTGTTGCAAGAGATCTACGCAGAAAGCAATTGCACACCAATTCACGGCCACAGAGTAGATGGAGAGCTGCTCTAATTTGATGATTTTGGGGTGAAAGGAGGAAAAAAAGGAGAAGCGCTGCTGTTTGTGCAAGAAGCCAAGTAAAAAAGGCAAGAAATGATCTCTAGAGGAAGATAGCAGGTAGAAAAAAATGATTAAGAGAAAATAACCTGCACATGAAGCCAGGTGCAATAGCTGTGGTGAGAACCATACAGGCAAAGCAGAAAAACTGGTCCATGAAGAATTAGAGCAGGCATTGCTCTGCGTTGCTTCTGTAGCTTCTGCTGCTGAAAGGTTATCAAGATATTTTCGAAGGACTGGGATATCTTCCAGGCATGTTTCACCTTGAAATAGAGACAGTGTTTCAGCCAGGCTGGCACCTGTATAACCACTGCACCAAGGGCGAAGAAGAAGAAGAGGCAGCCAACACAGCGAATGGCGAGAGAAGGCATCAGTGCTGTGGCTGCTGCATCCCTGGTCAGGAGCGTGGCCTGGGAGCCAACCTCCACACAGGCAAGTACGTTGTTCACTTAAGCCTGAGCGACCCCGTCAAAGTACGACAAACTACTCATTACCAAGTGCCTGCAACAAAAGACGTGTTACCTGACTTGGCAGAAGCAAAAATAGCCTCAGTGCTTGGTGCCAAAGATAAATATTGGCAAATGCTATTGGATAAAGAAAGCAACCACCTCGCTACATCTTGGACACCAGCAGGTAGCTGCAGATGGTGGAATATGCTGTTTTGGATCAAACCTGCAGTGGAAGAATACTGCTGCTGCCAACAAGATGCGCTAACAGGACTCACAGGGATCAGAGATGTGGATGATGGCATTCTGCAGCAGAGCTGCAGAGACTCTGAAATGGCAACAGCCATAGATCACGATCTCATTTGTTTGCTACGAAGAGCAGAGAAAATAAAGCCATAACCACATACTGCAAATAATATTAGTAATAATACAATAATGATAACATTGCAGCAGACTGTAGTATTGGACCCAGGACACTTAGAGCACGTCAACATTCAGTGCAAGTGCAGGAGCTGTGAAGTGCAAGCTAAAGACCCCAGTGGAGGCTGGTGAGCCAGCTGAGGGGCTTGGGGCAATAGGAAGCGATGCCACGGGGCAGTCAGGACTCATTATATTCCCAAAGGCCTGAAGCAGGGCTGGAAGGGACTTCCCACGCAGCCTTCCTAAACCGCCCAGTTCTGGGATCCATTAGATGGAGGACACACTGAACTGCTTGGTGCCATGAAAAATAAACAACAGCTCATCTCACAGCAGCTGTGTGTGTAGTTTCAAATCCAGAATTACCATTTCCTTTCAGGGAGGTTTTTCAAATTTTACCTGGGAGTGAGGGTGCAGAATCATACCAGGCCTTCAGTCACATTGGGTCTTCCCCCATCACAGACAGGCAGCTGGGAAAGCTATTAAAATTCCCAGCTGTGGCTTTAAGAAGGTTCAGGAAGCAAACAAAACACGCAACAAACCAGCCTTGAACTCTGAAGGAACTCTGTCTCTGATATCAGCCCCTATAACACTCAATGTCAAGATGCATCTCTATAGCGTTGCCTATGGCTAGCAGTAGTGGATGGAGGAAAGGAGGAGAAAGAAAACATGTGCAGGAAGGATACAGCATGTCACACCAAAGACTTTCCCCATTGGTGTTCAGAGATGCAGTTACAGGTAAAACTGTTTCCTCGAGACACATGAAGCACGTGAAGGCAAGTGGCACCAATCAGGCTGCAAACTCCCAGTTTGGGGAAGATGGTGGTGAATAGGCTTCTTTATTGCTGACATCAAAAATTTGTCAAGTTTTGCAGAGACAGGTTGGATACAGCTCTATGTGCACTCTGCTGAAATTTGATGAGCGAGGTGCCGAAAGCACACAGGCTTTTGAGTGACGGACTGCAGGACCAAGGCATTGAATCGCCCTGTCTCCTCACAAGCAAATCCTAATTTTAGGTGTAGTTGTTAGGCACTGTTCTCATGTGTGGAGTTCAGAGGGATATACAGGTAAACTAAATCTAAAAGCAAGTCTAGGCAATGATGTTTAATTTTCCATCGGAATCTGGGAGATGAGTGACTCACTAGATAGCCGAAGGAAAGTCTTTTTAGCCCCCTAAGCCTTCATTTCCCTATCTGGAGAAGAACTTCTGCAATATTTGCTGATGTAAAACATGCTACTTGCAAGGGGGAATGATCATTGTCTGAAATTAATGTGATGAATGGAATGCTGTGATAAACAGCCTTCTTGTCCCTGAGTTGGGAGCACAAGGGTGGGATTGTGTGGGAGCTGTGAGAACGCAGCACATGACCAGAATCTGGTATAGGTGGCTGCAGTATAGGCAGAGGGAAGGAGAAACTGAATGTTGCCCTGTCTTGGAGTTCTCTTTCCTTCTGCTTGAACACCGAATAATAAGGTCAGCTGTGATTTTAACCAACTCAAAGAGCAATTCCTAATCTCTTTCCATCTGGACTTTCATTTCCTGGCTATCTCACATAGTACTACAATGCTTTTTCTGGGATCAAAAGTCACGTCAGGATGACTCTGTTTCCATTTCTATCAGACAATAATAGGAATAGTGCTCAGGTAGCCAAGGCTAAATTATCTGCATTTTTTGTTAATCGCAGGAAGTGTGCCAGCTGCTTACGTGACCGGGCGAGCTCTCCAAGGCCGCGCACACAGCGAGGCGTTGTGCCAGTTGTCTGGGTGGCTCTGCTTTTCACAAGGGAATGAGTCACTGCAGCAGTTACCACTGCTCCACCCCTTGTATTGGTTTCTAATATCTTACCCTGGCAGGAGGCCAGGAATCCAGGAGGACCCAAGTTTGGGTCCAGGCTCCTGTTCCGTTTCCTTCCCTTTATGGCAGTAATGGATTTCCTGTGCTTCCCTCCCTTTCCTCCCCTGTTTCTTTATGGATGGGGCCATTATACAGCTCTGAGAAAATGGATTACCAGGCAACGCTCGACATCACCATCGCTCTGCTGTGCATTGCGTGTCTGCAGAACCGGACTTGTTATGCAGAGGTTTTTAATTGCTGTATTTGTTTTAGCAATTGTAGGTATTGTGCCTCTTGCCCCCGTTTCCCCTTATGCTGTGAATCATTGAGGGAGACTCCTGGGTGCTTCTCGCAACTTCTGGATGGGGGTTAGTCAGCATTCCCTTGAGGGCTCCATTGCAGCCCATTGTCATTACCTCCCCCTCAACATGGCTGTGGCTGGAGGCACCCACAGAGCCAGGGAAGTGGAGTTACATATGGGTGCCACAAATCAAGCATTCTGGCAAAGGCATCAATGCCAGTGCCACCCACAGGGTGCAGTCAGCAGGGCAGGGAGCGATGGAGGGCCTCATTAAACAGGCTGGTGCTTGCTGCTGGTGTACACCAGTGCAAGAGTGTCACCATGTTCCTCTTGAGTCTCATGTGTGCTCTGCCCATCTCTCTGCAGGAACAGCCTGTGACAGGAGCTACTGTTCAAATGGATGCATTAGAAAAGTGAATGGGAACTTAAGTGCTTTGGGGGTTGCTATTTCATTATCACTGCTTATAAAGCCTTCTGAGAAGTGTGAACATTTCCTGCTTTTAGCCAGGCTCTTAATTCACACCACACTAGGCTTGACCCTAGATGCCACCCGCCTCTTCCTCTCTACCACTCTCACTCCCCAAACCTGATCCTGTACTCTTCCCGGCCCTTCACACTTCATGACACCAAATGGCTGTATTCTGCACTAACCCTCCAAATCAGGCTGTTGATGTCACGCAGTGACATCACCCCTACACACGTGTTAGTAGATGCCCCACATCTGTTGCTATAGCGGAAACACAAGTAGCTGTCTTGCATGGAGGGGTGGGAGGTGTTTATGGCTCCTCAGCCTCTCAGCCAAGGCATGCTCCAGCACAGACCTCCTCTTCCTCAGATTTATATAGGTTGAACTCATCCTTGCTGCTCCTGGTTATCCCTGTTTCAATGAGCCTGGGCTATGAGATCTCTTCTCCTATGGCCACAGTTCCTCACATATAGACTCCACCAAATTGCTTTAGTTGCTAGGTCTTTATTTTCTGTATTGCAGTATGTTTCCTAAATCCTTTACGATACTCAGGAAGGGAGTGATAATTTTTAAGTGTGATAAATTTCTCAGGAAACACATTCCTGAAAGGCTATTATTAACATATATTAACTATTATTAACATATATTGCTAATTCAATTTAAAACCCCACAAAAAATGTCCATAGAAGAGTATTTTTAGGTTAAAGAAAAAAGTATTTCTATTTACAGTGAAGGAAATACTGTCTTTAAAAATCTAAGTATTATTTGCAGCAGCTGGTTCAGCTTACGAAGCTGCTAGGAGTAGAGAGAGCAGTCTCTGAGACAGTGATTTTATACTTCAGAGCACTAGTAATCTGTTTGTCCTTGCTTAACTTCTTCTGTGCCATGCCCCGGTTCACATTTGGAGCTATATTTTATCTCCAAGTTTCTATTATTTCTTACAGGTTAGCACAACATATGACCTATGACATTGCAGCCGTAAAGAAAGTAGGCACATGTGATTTTTCTCTTCAGTTTTCATATCTCAGCGCTCTGGCCATTCAATTTAGTTTCCCAGGTGCTGACAGCTGGCAATGCTCTTAACTGCTCTCCCCTGTTGGTAAGTTATGGATATTTCCTAACTGAAGTTTAATTGTATAACTTTACTTCAATCAAAATGCCAAAGGTCCCAGGAACCCATTCCTCCTCCAGGCTGATTACGGCACTGAAGATAATACTGTTTGCGGATGGTGAACCTAAGCCCCTACTGAGTGTCTTCTAAGACAAACTGACATTTATTGCATTCCTCATTACAACATGACTGTCCAGAGCTGGCCCAGAGAAACACAAAACTGCAATTTTTAGGTTACATCTTCCATATACTTAAAAGCAGGCATAAAAAAAAGTCATTTGAGTTTATTGCTGAGGCTGAAAGATAGTACGAATATGAGATCGGAAGAAGAGCAGCTCAGGAGGTACCAAAGGCAGGAGCAGGGGACCACCTGTCTCAGGACCTCACAGGTGGGTATTGCACCAGCAAAATGAAGCAGGATCTGATCTCACATGTGGTCTCATGTCACACATTCTGTGTTTCTCCCCTTTTCCTCAGGAATGACAGCAAGTGGGTACTGGTGTGATGCTGTCTCCGTGGCCTTGATGCTGTATTAGACGGCTGAGGGTGACCTGACCTTGGGGCTTTTCCTGTGGGCCCATTGCTCCCCTTCCTTCAGCTTGTGTTGGTGTTGGTTGCCCTGGCTGCCCTGCTCCTCAAGTGGGCAGAGTAACGCTGGTGGCACCATATCTCCCTGGGCTCTTGGGCTCTGAAGAAATCTGGCAAATGGACCCTGGGGCCCTGCAGCCCCTCTGTGAAAAAGGTACCAGGTCTCTGTACACATTTGTAGGACCACAGGCACATCAGATAGACTATGCACCAGTATTACTCAGCACCAGCCCTCCAGGCACTTGTTGGGAATTATGGACCCAAATGCCTGTTGAGGCTTCCATAAAGTCTGCCCATAGCTTTGCTCAATAGGTGAAATACGCCTTCAGTTTATCCTCAGGGGTAAACTGAGGTTAAACAGTGATGGTAATAAACCCAGAGTAATGAGCAGTAAAATAATGGTGAAATGTTCTGATACTGTTGCAACAGAGAGGCTAAGGTGGGGAGGGCAGGATTGTCCCCGTTGCCAAAGGGTGAACTTGCTTTTCCCAATTCCATGACTATTGACTGCTTCTGCAGTCATGGCACGCTGCAGTCACGACAAGCTGCAGTCACACGGAGAGGGAGACAACCCACTAAAAACTGAATACAGCATCCCTTTTGTTCTACCTCTGCTCTGTATATTCATACCTCTGCCTACCTGGGAATATCCTACCTGTGCATGGCGATCCCTGCTTTGGTGGGTACAGCTGCTTCTCCCTAGGAGGGAGTGGAGGGAAGTTTGCTATGGGAACCACTCTGAGTTGAGTCCACCAGTTACAACAGGAAAGAAAAAAAAAATGTTTGTCAAAGCTTCACCCTGGTTTTATAAATTCTCAACAAGTTGGCTGGGGTTCATCTTCTTTATTGTTTTTACTTCTCAGCCTTCACAAGGCTCCTCAGTGCCCCACAGCTGCCAACTGGCTGTGGCCTATTCAGCAGCTAATGGGGAAGGACTGGTCCAGTGGGAGAAGGTGTTTCATGTGCCCTGGCCCAGCTTTGCTTCTTTCTAGAGAAGCCTGGAGGGGAAATGGACAGACTTCACCCTCCCAAGGACATGAACATTCTTACAGGAGGTATGGTAAGGGTGGTGAGGTAAAAGCTGTGTTGCAATGGAGGGCTTGCTGATACGCTGCAACAGAGGAGAGGACCCCATGCAGAGGGGGACCTGCATCTCTTGCATGCCCTGCATCCCCTGCCTTTTTCCAGACAGCCTTCCGGGCTTCACCATGACAAATCATGGCTAGTCTAAAGCAGATCCAGTGACAAGGAGCTAGGAAGAAGCAGGTATTTTGGTCCACTTACCATAGATATATGGCTGCCAGTCACCAGTAGCGTTTCTGTGGGCAGAAAGCAGTTTGAATAGATCCTTGTCCTTCCCAGTATATTCCCTCTCTCCTCCTTTCCCTACAGCAGCCTGCTGTCCCCTCCCCCAGTCATGTTAAGGCAGCTGTTTCTGGTGTCGTGGTCTAAAACAGATCAGCGGTGTTTTTCTGGTTTTGCTAATACTGGCCATTTCAGTAATTTAGTTTAAAGGATATCAGCACTTTTAGGAGTGATAAATGGGAGGGAGGAGGAAGAGTAACAAATAGCCGTGGGTGAGAAAAGGCAGGGTCCTCCTTTGGCAGTTTTGCTATTAGATAATTGTGGTGTGGAGCAACACCTTCAGATGTCCACTGAAAAATGCATCCGTATTTGGTCCCCAATTCCAAAAAGCATGTCAGAGCATGCTTCACCACTGCTCTGTTGCTTCATTTTCAGTAAACTGTCAAGCAAGCACATGTCCAGCACCCACTGACTAGTGATGTGCTGCCAAATTGGGGCTTAGAGAGAGAAGAAAAATAAATATTGCTAGCTCTATCCTGATGAAACCTACAGATAATAGACAATGCCATACATTCAACAGAACCAAAATAGGCATCCCATGCAGCTCTTCTGCAGGTATTGGATTGGTGAAGGGTTTAGCTAAATTTCTCAAGGCTTTTGCTGTAGCACTCATCTCTATTTTTAGGTTTGCACATGTATTTAGGCTTCTTGGTTCAGTTTAGGTGCCAGACTTCCCCTCTTGCAAGAGCTGTGTGGGCCTGTTTCTGATTTATTCCAGTGAGTTGTTTCATTTTTTTTGAGTGAGATTTCTCTTGATTTCTGCTGGTGAAGTGCAACTGAACTCCAGGTCTGGGTACACAGCAAAGGCATATTGGGAATTGCTGCGGAGACTACACAGTGCTCATGTACTTTACCTGATCATCCTGATTGCCTAAGGATTAAACTTAAGATTTTAATACTGTGTATCTTGATAGACAAGGTCACAGTTATGTAGCCTGAAGTGCCACCTAGAGTCTTACTACATATATCTTTTACAACATTGCTCCCAAGACTGTGTTTGAAGGTCAGGAGCTGGATAGTGGGACCAAGATTAGCAAGTGATCTTCAGTGGTCTAAGAAACAATGATAGTGAAAATTAAGTCATTGGGATGAGCAGACCATCTTCACTGGAAAAACCCTGTTTTCTGTTCCCTCTATCTCCCTCACACACACAGAGGTGCAGGCAATGGGGTCAGATGGGGCACAAGCACTGCAGAGGCTCCTTTGGGTGCTCAGGTCAGCAGGCAGGAGCCAGAGGTGTGTTAGCCAGAGGTGTCTGCAAACAGGTCCTCTGGGCCAGTTGGTGCCCCCAGCCCCTCCATTGCACTCTTCAGCCTCCTCTGAATGCCCTGTGCCTTGGGGGAAGGTGAGCCAGCTAAGGAAGCTGAAGGGACATTTCAATCCTCTTTCTGGAAACGCATTGCGCAGCTCAAGCTGTTCCACCCAAGACATCTCCTCCTTACCAGGTCCCACTGGATGCAAACAGAAGGCCTGCTCCCTCCTCTTCCCTCTGCAAAGCCTGGCTAGGTCTCTGTCCCTGCTCAGGAAAACACACAGGCCTGGTGAGATGGGGTTTCTTATCCAACTCCTTTCCCTCCCGCTGTACACAGTTTTCCCCTGCATGTTCCTGGAGGGCAGGCTTTTCTTTTCTCCCAGGTCTCCTGAGCTCACACATTAAATTGGAAAGACCTTTCTGAGACCCACATGTTCTGCTACTGAAAGTGAGCCCCTGCGGTTCTTGGAAGAGAAACTGCCCCCTATTTTTAGGGTTTTCTGGGATATCTCTGCCTGGGAATGCCTGAAATCACAGGAGGAATGAAGGTGTTCAGAGCTGTGTGAAAAAAAAGACACAGCTATACCAAGAGATCCTAATGTTTCCCATATATAATATCCCATAGCATTCTGAATCTGATTTCATTTGCAGCTGTACTGAGAATAAAAGCTTTTCCTTCACCTAAGAATCAATTGGCCCATAGTGGGTCTTTATTCCCATTCAAATTAAAGGCTATTCCATACCAAAAAATGCACTAATGTAACTAAATCGATTTCTAACTTGATTTTAGTTAAATGGGTGTAGTTCCCTGCGGGGATACACTTAAATAAGTCGAAGAGTGGGCAAATTATGCATCTTTTTATATTTCTCCACGATTTATCTTAATTAGGTGTAAAGGGATCTTGCAGCATCCAAGGTACTTACCACAGGTAACAACCCACATGCAGAAACCTGCATCTTCTGATTCCTGGGGATGCTTAGCAACTCTCCTAAAGTGTCGAAGGCTCTTAACTCCTGCCGTGGAGCGCTGGAGGTGTTCGCTGCCTCACAAGTGTTCAGCACTTCTAGAGATCAGGCCCTGCATTGTGGTTATGTGTGTTGTCCCCCCCTCCCTCTTCCTTATTTCATGGTGGATAATTGCCTCCCCTACCAGCCAAGAGCAGCCTTGGCTCTGAAGCACCCTCGTTGCTCTGAGAGCTGAGGCTAAGTGCAGCCCTCAGCATGCCCAAGATCCCGGTGGATTCAGAGGGAAGCTTTTTTCTTATTGGGCTGTGCCACCCTCACAGGGGAGCTTGTCTTCCCACTGAGAGAGAGAGAGAGAGAGAGGGAGAGAGAGAGAAAAAAGACCCTAGCAAAAGAAAATGAAAGTGATTTATAACCTAAGGCACAGCCAGTGCTGGGAGATGCCTCCCAGCTCAGCTCGGCCTCGGTTGGGATTAGCCACGTCTCTGAGCGGTTGGGGCACGGTGTTTGACTTTGCAATGTTTCATTGCTCCCACACAGAAACCCATTGCCTGTTCCCATTCCTGTCGGCTGCTGCAGGAAAAGGACATGGAAACGGTGCATGCCTTCAGACGCTGCTGGGCTCTGCCCTTGGTAGCTGTGACCATCACCCCAGGAGGGTATGACACGCTACATTACATGGGAAGGAGCTGTTCACACTCAGCACTCCCACAAGATGCAGTGCTTAAAAAAAATGAATAAAATCAATGTATATTATTTTAACTTTTTAAAATGGATGGATAGTAAAGCTACACAGGCCAAACTGCATGTAACCCCCTGAAAAGAAGCAGAAAGAGGGGAATGACATGCCCCATCACTCAGGAATATAGATTTTGAAATTTATCTGTCTAATTTGTGGGAGAATATATGCCAATATCTAAGTTTGGGAGACTTCTGACCTTTTACTATTGACAAAGGCTTTGGATAGGCCTGACGTACAGTGGGGTAATGGAAATATAAGCAATGGCTTCCAGGGTAGAGGCCAGAAGTGTAAAGGCTGTGGTTGTTCTTCCAGGAACGACGTGTGGGCTTGGTTGACCAGAAACGTCTCTGAGAAAGTGAGAGACCCAGAGGTCAATTCCCTCTCTTCAGTGGCTCTGGCTATTTTCTTTAAATTAAAAAGAAAAATGGGACACTCTAGTCCTTTGTGTAATTTTATAGCCTAAGGAATATTTCCTAGGCTTAGTCTGCTGTGTGTGCTGTAAAGCAGAACGGGGTATTTGGACCCTGAATTTTCACTCAGGTGTTTTTTATTCCTGTTCACATTCAACTACTATGCAATATCAACTTCTATGTCTTCTGTGTGGCATTGGTATTTTTTTTTAAATTGAGGATTTTATATTAATAAACTGTGGAATCTTAAAGTCAATGTTTGCTAGCACCATAGGCTCAGGAAATATTATGCAGACATATTTTCTCCCTTCCCTCCTTCTTCTTTCCTTCTCTCCCTCCTTCCTCCCCTAGCCAGTTACAAGGTTTTGTATAATTTTTTCCATGCTTTTTTAAAATCTTTGAACACAGGGAGGTACCCTGTGTACATTTAAAAACACACAGAACAAACTGTCAAATGGCAGCACCAGAACAGTCGGCTGGACTCTGGGTGAGGAGACCACATTACTTTTGTTCATATGATAGCTCCATTGTCTCCTTTCCTCTCATTTCCTCAACCCATGAGGCCAAAGTTTTGGTGGCAAAGAGGATTTCAGCAGCCCTGCCTCCCTCAGGCTCTCAGTATTTTTTCCAGCTCTGCACCACAGTTCCTTCATGCCAGTAAATCACTGAACTCGCATGGATTAAAATATTCTTTTATGTGGGAGGTATACCATGAGGTGGGGTGGGTGGGAGTGCTGTGGGCCAAACTCCTTCAGCTGGTCTTTTCACCAAAGCCTTCGTATCACAAAACTACATCCTACTGGGAACTTCACTGCTTAGAAATACTTAGGTATCAATGTTTGTAAGTGTATCTGTATGTGTATCTATGACATATGTATGCTTATGCTATGGAAACTGAAGCTTGTTCACAGTTTTAAAACTAAGGAAAATGATGCAAATCTTCCTTAAAGTTTACATGAAATGGGACCATTGCAACTTTTCTTTCCTCTGAAATTGCACGTGTCAGGCTATGCTGTTGGGGGCCATGTAGTCTCATGGTGAGTGGGTAAGTGCTGTGGTGTGTACTTAGAGCTATCAAGCTGGCTTTCTGCAAAAAAAATATGGGCAAGAAACTGTGTAGGTGACATATGCCCAGAGCTTCAGCCTCTGTCCTGAGCAGGGAGGACTGCTTCTGTGCAAAGTTGAGGGTGTTCCAGTTGTGAGTGTTTCCATCTCGAGGGCTCATCGCTGAAGTGTTGTTACAGCCGATGTAGTGTCCCTAACTTTGTGGTGTCCTGCGCATCCAGCTCATGGAAGTTTGTAGGATGGAGCTGCAGCTATAGTCTCCCAAAAGGCAGTCCCTCACAGGGAGCTCATGTTGTCACCTTACAGGCAAAGGTAAAAGACAGCTCTGACTCCCATTTAGTATTTTCCTGAATGGTGATGAAAATGTGCTTCATCATGATCTGCTCAGCAATAAAAGAAAATATTTTTATGTCATTCAGCAGAAATGTATGGCAAATGAGATTCAAAGGATTAATGTACAAAGGAAATGTCAATGGTAATGTATAGACAGTCCCTTTAGTCCTGCTTGTCATAAATTCAGAACGAGAGAGATTGCAGACTGGCCTGTGAAGGGTAAAATCAAAGGATTAAACAAACCATAACTCAATCTTTCTATGCCTTGAATTCTTACTTTCGGGGTATTTTCATCTGCAATTTTTATTAAAAGAACATATATCTTCAACGTGCGAGAGAGGAATTACAAACACTGGACCGTGAAAGTTGGGCTTTCTTGTAGTCATGCTTCCACAGGCAGGCTCTAGCTCAAAGCAGCTGTGCTGGTTTAAGGCTGTGCTAGTAGCCTTTATTGCTAACACTGAGCTACTTGGGTTACTCACTGTTGTGCCTTCTATGGGAATATAGGAAGAGACAGGCTGGCTTTGTCTCCCTTCTGACAGGGAGGCTCTGTATCTACTCATCCTCAGCAATCAGATCATAAAATTAGAGCTGCGTGCTTGTTGTTTGCGGTCTTTTTTTATTCCAGCTCAGCCTGGAAGGAGGGTGTGAGTCTTCGGATAATGTAAAGGACAGCTTAGGTCTGATTTTTCTCCAGATGAAGCCCTTGATCTTGCACTGGGATTCACAAGGACAGTGCTTTCTGCTCATTCATTCAGACTGCAGTCTGCCTGGTGCCAGGCCCTGCCCAACTTCTTAGCATAGAAAATGTGCATTCAATTGCATGTCTAATTTGTTCACAAATTTTCCACGAGTGTTGAACCAAATCACACTGCAAACACTATGCCTAGTTATGTGCCTAACTCAGCATTTGCACACAGAATTGCCTAATGAGCATGTGCAATTATGGCAATTAGACATGTGAATTAAGCATGCAAACACCCTAGCATTTGGGTTAGAGAGTCATAGCCTGTATCTAGTGAAATAGCAGTGCCTATTTTAGATGCGATGGAAAAGCACATCTACCTTCTCCAGTGTGGCCACACTGGTGAAAAGAGCATTGTAAGACCTTTGGCTGGGGAAGGAGAGACTACAGCTCTGGGTGGATACCACAAGGAATCTGCAAATGAAATCAGGCTTTAGGTGCTTCTGCTTCTCTGTCCCATGTGCCTCTTGCTCATAATGAAATACCCGCACATTCTCACTGAGCATACCATGGCTTAACAGTGTTAGCTGTTCTGTGTGCAAGGCAGCCTCCATCACCAGGGATTGCCATAAAAAAGTTAACAACTTTCCTTCTATTAGTCCTTCCTTCTATATTCCCAAATGCAGTACAATGCAAAACTCCCCTACGTCCACATGGATGTCTCTTGAAGGCTCCATAAACTGCTGAATTTGTGGGATTTTTTTTGCAGACTTTCGTTCCCATCCTCCCGAGAGAAGGCACTGCTGGCTGGCTGCGGTACAGATCCCAGTGTTGAGGTGTGAATTTGGTTGGCAGCTGTCAAGACTGAGAGTTTTGCATCAGTTATCACTGTTTTAGTGAAATAAGGTTAACAAGCGCAGAGGTGAGCAGGTGGTCAGAGATAAACAGGTGAGGGAGCACACTTCTGTAATAAAGGAAAGTCTTGGGAGGGAAACCACCTTCCCCCTCAAATTTCTGCTTCATTAAGGTGATTTCAAACTCACTGTGAAATCAAGGACTCGGTAGCTGATCAGTGCAAACAAAAATAATCCAGGTGGCAAGCCTGATGAGATATGACCTTGTTCAAAATCAATAGACTGTTCCCCTTCCACCGAGCACAACCGACTCTCGAATGAGTTTACTTCAACGGAGGCATTTCCCTCACAACATTAACATTTTAATTGCTTGTGCAGGATTTTCTGGAAAATTAACCCAGCGATGGTTGAGCGCCGGCAGAGGATGTACGGCGGCGGGGCTGGGAGCCCGGCGGTGCTGCGGGAAGCCGTAAACACATGCTGCCACCTAAAGGAAAGAAGCCTTCAGAAAGAAGAGCCGGGGAGCTGCTGCCTTTGCTCCTATCAGCGCTCCTTAAAACAAAGGAGTCTTAATTTGCTTTTTGCAGCCTGCCCCTCTGATGCCTTCCGAAGGGCTGTCTCACTGGCAAAGCGGCACAGCTCCCACCAGCATCACGTACTCTGCTGCGCTGCAGGGTGAGAGATGAGATACGGCCGAGCACCCAAGAGCGAGCATGGGGTAAACTTCTGAAGTTCTGCCAACTCCTTTGTGAGTGTAAAGAGTCCTGCAGCAGGGCCACGAATTAGTTGCAGAGGGGTCTTGTGCCAGGGGAGGGCTGCAGTGCTCGGGGAAGGCTCTGCCAGGGAGCGGGACCCCTGTGAACAAGCATCACCCTGGGTTGTGGTACCACTCATGCTCCTGCTGCAGAGTCCTGTGTGGCAGGGTCCGCTGGGAATGGGAAGACAGCTCAGGGTGATACATCTGTAGCAGATGGATGGGGAGGGTGAGTGGCAGTTGAGTAGGTGGTCTTCAGATGATGTCTGATTTTACTTCATTATCTCATGTGGATTGTCTAAATGCTGAGGAGCCAGGACTGAGATCTGCTTCAGTATCTTAACTGCTGGTGCTAAAGAGACAGGATTCTTTTGAATAGTATTTTTCTGGCCTCATAAATCCTGCATTCCTGGCTGCACAGAGGAGGCAGGCAGAAGAAGAAACTTTACAGAGAATATATTCCCAGTGAGTATTGCCAATCAGTTCATGAGCGAAGCCTGTGAAAATAAAGGGGTGGGGGGAGGGGAAGGAAATCTTCCCCCTGGCTTCAGTAAGCTTGTGGAGCATAAAGAACCCCTTCCAAACACATATACAGGCAACACTGAGCCATGGAGCCGTGTCCTTGAGGTGTGGCTAACGTGTCAGCCGGCAGCGGCTGAGCAGACGCTGTGCCAAGCCACCAGCAATAAAAAAGGGCGAGTTTGGGAACTTTGTGTGTTTGGGAGTGCCGGCCGATTTCTCAGTGAGCAGCTGCCAATATCGCATTAACATGGCAACTGCCTGTAGTGTGGTGTTGCAGGAAGGCAGAGCCAGCAAGTGAGGGCTGAAGAGGTGCAGAAGGACGTGCTGAAAAGCAGCCTAGGTAGAAGGGAGCTGAGGTGGGGGGAACCTGCGTGCATAGCAGCCTTACTTTGGTGGTTTGAAGGCAAAGCTTTGGTGTTTTGGGGCACTTCTGCAGAGCAGTAACGTTTCCCAATGTGCGTGCCCATAGACAGGGTTATACACACACAGTGCCTCCTGTCTAAGCTCTGGCCACAGTCCTTTCCTTGATGTCTGATTGTGAGTGTTTGCATCTGAGTGTTGGGCATTGCACCATCTGGAGGGATAGCATCCTGAAGAGACACTGAAAGCAGAAAGCAACCCTCCGCTGAGTGGTCATAGCTAGCACATTCCTGGGATTCCTGTAGAGCCAGGCCAAATCTCCAGCTCATGGCTCACCCAGTGAGAGGACTTCTGGCTTGGTGGGACACTGGATCACTGTTCTCTGAGGTTAAACTCTTACCAGCTCACGGCTCCAGGAAAACTCTCCAGTCAAGCTGCAAGGTCGCAGACCAGCAGAACAGATATTGTTTTCTCTTACGCTAGTAATTATCTTTTAAAAACTGATGGTGGTCTCAGCAGCACTCCTCAGTGTGCCCATGGCATTGTTCATGCTCTTCTACATCATTGTTCATGCTCTTCTACATCACAGCTTACAGCCTTGCTTGCAGTAGGGAAAGTGCTTGCTGGGGAGCAAGTTTCTCAGAATGAAAGGAAAATGAATCAACATTACTTTTCTTATACAGAACTTTAATTATATTTGTGATAAGTTCTCAAAAAATATGTGTCTGGGTTCGAGGTATTTTTTAATACTATCTTGCTCTTAGTGAAATAACTTTTTTTCCTTTCGATGTACAGATGTGTTTGATTTTGTAACCTAATGAACGTCTGTGTTCATTTTCAATCCTGTGCAGCATCTGCATTTCCAGTGGAAAGCACTGTCATCATCTTCTTGTGTCCAGCTCTGGGGTCTCCAGTACAGGAAAGACATGGAGCTGTTGGAGTGAGTCCAGAAAAGGTCCACAAAGGTCCACAAAGATGATCAGAGGGCTGGCGCACCTCTCCTGTGCAGACAGGCTGAGATAGTTGGGCTTGTTCAGCCTGGAGAAGAGAAGGCTCTGCGGAGACCTTATTGCAGCCTTTCAGTACCTGAAGGGGCTACAGGAAAGCTGGGGAGGGATTGCTTGCAATGGCATGGAGTTACAGGACAAGGGGTAATGGGTTCAAACTAGAAGAGGGTAGGTGTATATTATATAAGGAAAAAATTCTTCCCTGTGAGGGGGGTGAGGCCCTGGCACAGGCTGCCCAGAGAAGCTGTGGCTGCCCCTCCCTGTCAGTATGCAGGCCATGTTGGATGGGGCTTTGGGCAACCTGGTCTAGTGAGGGGTGATACTGCCCATGGCAGGGCAAGTTGGAACTAGATGGTCTTTGAGGTCCCTTCCAACCCAAACCAGTCTGTGGTTCTATGATTCTCTTCCATGTCTATGATATTTCTTAATGGGTTGGAGGTAAGTGGAACTGGATAGGAATGCAAATAAATGATGGATTCTCAAATGGGTTAGGGTATTATATAGCACTGTTTGAAAACCCGAATACAGTTTCTCATTAATTAACACTACAGTTGTATGGATGTGGTCATATTAAGTGCTAGAAGGGCACTGTCCTGCAGGGAGAGCAGTTGATAATTCTTCCAATAGTTTTCTGTGTAGCCTTGAACAAAAAGCCATTTACTCCTCTGTGCCTTAATTTTTACATCTGATTAGAGTAATTATAATTAAAGCTGATGAAACATTTTCAATTCAATGACTGGAGAAGTTGGTTCTGGCTAAAAGGACTAAAGGAAATATTCTGCAGCTGTTCCTCTGATGAGATCAAGCCAAGTTGTTCATTTCTATAGGACAAAAAAGGATTTATTTGAACTTCATATTTTAATTTCATGTTATACTCATGTACAAATTATCCTACTGTATTATTCTATTGACTTATTGAATATAGGTTATATACACTGCCAGCGTTAAACCATTTTAACATCATGCCTCAACATTTTTACATCAAGTCAGTGAACTACTTTTCTGTTTGCTAATAAGATGTTTCAGCTTTCTCAGAACTAAATGTGTCTGTAGTAAAATTATTGGAAAGTTAATTTCTGCCCTTTACCTTCTGATTCTGAAACAGCTTTGGAAGTATTAGATCCTTCTTTGCTGATGTTCACGCTGCTTAAGTGGTGGCTAGAGATGAGAATTGGGCTGTGACAAAGTGCTGCCAATGACTGTCCATAAGGCAGAGAGTCAGTACCTCCCTGGCACCACCTGCAACAGCAGTGGCTCAGGATGGCCCCTTTACCTACCAGTCACCATCCAGTTTTCTGTCATTGCTTCTTCCAGTACAAGTCATCATCAAGCATAGGAAGATAACTGTTGTAGAAAAGGGTTATGTTATATAATCATTTAGGGTGGAAAAGACCTTTAAGGTCCTTGTGTCCAAATATAAATCTAACACTACCGAGTCCCACTAAACCACATCCCTATGTCTTTGAAATACCTCCAGGGATTTTATAGTTTAGAGACAAAAGGCTCGATATGGCTTGTAACTAAGGCCTCTGGACATACCATTATGAACGTCTTACAGCTCTGCAGTGGAGCAGGACTAACAAATGCAGCCGCAGCCCTTCTCTGAGCAGGCAATACCTGCAGGGGCAGAGCCCGCGTGTCTGCCGGGTGCCAGATGGCATCATGTGGGTGCCACAGGGCTCCTCACCCTGTGCACCTTGATGATGTTACTCCCACCTGGTGACTTCTGTGGAGTTACTTTGATGGGCCCTAGCAGAGGGGAGAACCAGCCACAACATGCATTTCCCTTCTCTTTTCTTAGTATTACAAGTTCATAGCCACGACTAGATGGCCGAGAGCTGGAAAGGAGGTTTTTCCCAGAGGAAAACCTGTCTTTGAAGAATAGATAAAATGGGCTCAAGGGATTATGTATCTGTGATTAATCTGTTCAGCCACTGGGTGCCAATGTTGGCTCATATTTGATAATCTGAGACATTTTTCTGTGGGAAGAATAATTTCTGAAATCTCAAAGAAGATGTAATTTTGGAAGGCTGCAGAGCCTGGTAAATATCTCTGAGACTGTGTGACTTTTTATTCAGGTGGACCTGGAAATGGAGTGCCAGGAAGGTGACAGCGAGAGGTGGGGAGACAGGGGAGCCCCGAGTTAACAAAAGAAAGAGTGGGACCCTTAATGAAATGGGCTTGCTGAGAATTATGAATCTGTGAGCCTATGTCTTGTAGTGATTAATGATGAACCACTGTTTTAACTTTGGATCAAATAATGGGTTGCCGCTGAAAAGCTTCATTAATCATTGTTTGAAATAGGCCTGCCAATTCATTACTTCAGGGTAGACATGAGCTGAACAGTTCAGCAAATTTCAGGATTGAGTGAACTCTAGGCAAGGGCTGGTTAAAAAGAAAGCAGGGGTCTAATCTGTGTTTCAATGCGTTGGGATTTATGAGCGAGGAATATCCTCTCTTTGGAAGGTCCCCCTTCTTTTCCTTCCACTCCCACAAAATCATTTTGCTAATTGTGTTCTGGGCACAATGGACAGAAAAAAAACACGGCATCTGGGGCCAAGCCTGGGCCAGATTCTTCTCTCAGGTACCCAGATGTGGCTCCAGTCTGAACCACTAGAAATGGTATTGTGTATCTGAGGGCAGAGCCTGTCCATCCTCAGCTGCTGTTTTTCACTTTGCAGCCTTCATCTGAGACTAATGCTTTGCCCCTGTGTATATATGTAAGTGCAGGGGAACATTTGCAAGAAACTCATTTGCCCCCTTTTTAAAAAAAAACCCTGCTGTAGGAAGCCTCCATGCTTTAGATGTGATACAAGCCTTTTGAGCCAGCTGGGATATATTTTAATTGCTCTTCCAGGAAGCTAAGGACTGGGATGCCCAAGAAAGTACAGCAGATGCTACCTGCTTGGGAAGAGATTAAGTTTTTTTTTTTTTAAAGTAATGTCCAAATATCAGCTAAAAAGCACACCATGCCTCCACATTCTCTGCACCTAACCATACTGGACAGATGATGCTATCATTCTATGAAATAAAAATTAGGGGCAGAATAAATTTTTTTTTAGCCAAAATGGTTTTGCTCACAAAATACTAGTTTTGATCAACAGAAATATGCTTTGAAGGTATAGTAGGATCTGCCTGAGTTATTTAGGTTAGAAATCTTCCCTTTAATCCTGTCAAAAAGGAAACAGAAAGCTACTTGCCCTGCCATCATCTCCACTCATAAAGCCTAAAGTACTTTGATTTTTTTTTATAATTTACTAACAATTTCTCAAAGATTAAGCTCATCAATTTTTCAGTTTTTCCCCACTTGAAACCTTCAACCAAAATGATCACTTAGGCAGTTTCAGTTTCCTGAAAAATATGAGTACTTTTGTTCAGGATTGACCGAACTTCCTTGAAACAAACAAAAAAGTCATTTATTCGCACAGCTGGAGACAGAGAGGGAAAAACATCTGGATCTTAGAAGGGGGAGAAAATGTGCATTGAAAGGGAAAAAAACAGTAAAAGGACAAAAGGTTATAAGCAGAAAAAGAAAAAGGATTGATATGGGGGTTGGAGAGTGTGTCCAGGGATTATGTGAGGAGAGCTATAGAAAGTGGGCCTTGAAAGAGAAATGTAAATATGGTGATGGAAAGGAGGAGGGGAAGGCTGAAATGAAACAAGAGAAAAGATAAGGAAAAGAAGGAAAACAGAATAAAATGCATTAAACAAATGGAAAGCAAAAATAATGAAAAAAAATCTTATATTTGAATGAAACAACAGAGGGAATAAACATAAGAAAACACATAATCTAGGAAGAACAAAGCTAAAGAAACTGATGAGAGTAAGGGGTATGCTGAAAAAGACCTATCTAGAAATTGCAAAAATATTGCAGAAAAGGAAAACACGGTTCCCTTATTGAATCTTGACCACTTCTCACCCAGCTCCAGCCATAGTGAAAACACTGGCACAGCAGCCCCTGGCCCCTGCAACTGAGGTGTCCCTGCTGCTCAAACCCACATGTGGGACACGTGGAGGCTGAGGGAGAGCTGGAAGTAACATGTCAGCACCTGAGTGGAGCGTTAATTCGGTGCATCAGCACCTCAGCTTCTACCAGCTCATTGTTTCCAGATGGTGCGTGAGCTCTGAGCTGGTATTTAAGGCATTTAAGGGGAATCGGCCAGCCCCTTTTCGGTGGTCTGTCGGGATAGGACAAGGGGCAACGGCTGCAAGTTGGAGCACAGGAAGTTCCGCACCAACATGGGGAAGAGCTTTTTCACAGTGAGGGTGACAGAGCTCTGGGACAGGCTGCCCAGGGAGGTGGTGGAGTCTTCTTCTCTGGAGATATTCAAGACCCGTCTGGACACCTATCTGAGTGATTTATCCTAGGGAGCCTGCTTTGGCAGGGGGGTTGGACCCGATGATCTCTTGAGGTCCCTTCCAACCCCTACGATTCTATGATTCTATGATTCTATGATTCTATGATTTAAGGTTGACTCCATTAAGTTTCCTTGAGGGCAGCAAAGGATCCACCTTTCATGTATGCAGAGCTCAGTGACAGACTCTTTGGCATGTTGCTGCACAGCCAAATGCTTTGCAAAATTGATATAGGGATTTCCAACCCCACATGAACAAGGTCTGAAGTCTCCACTCTGGGGACAAACCCAGCTTGGACCTGCAGGAACAGGCTTGGGGGTCTTCTCATTCACTCTGAGGTGCAGGTAAGACATATTCTGGGGCATACAGACAGCGGTGGGATTTCAGACCTGCCCTCTGAACTCCCAGCTGAAGTTGCAGCTGGGCAGTTTCAGATGAATTGCCCTAAGGACATTCATACGTGTCTCCCCAGGACATGGGGACACCCTACGTGAACAGTTGAGTAGTTTAAACTGACTCTCTTCTCCCCCAAGTCATGGAGACACCTCAAGGTCATATGTGGCCCCAAGCGCATTGCTCACAGATGCTGGTGGCTCTGGAGCAGACCAGTGTTGAGCCTGCAGACAGGTGGCACCTCAGAACCTGGCCTCTGACCCTCACAACACTCACTGGCCTTCTGCAGTGAAGACCTGGTCTGAAGTTGCTGTTACAGCAGCAACTGTTTGAGCAGCTTTCGACATTTCTTCCTCCCTCCATCACACATTTCTTCTGCTTGGTTGAAATTTTCAAAACTTTAATTTTTTTTTCTATGTTCAGGTTTGCTTTATGAACACTTCTAGACATAAACTTCAAACACTGAGAGCCTGAAAGGAGCATCAGGTGTTAAGAGTTAGGTGATGTGACAAAAAGACTGGAAGCAATAAGCACTGCTTTTTAATGGGGTTACTTATTCCTCTTGGCTTACTGTAAATAACCCAAGTGACCAGTGTTGTGATTCAGTGCTGTATCCCAGCTCTTATGAAGTTAATATCATGATAACCCTTCTTCAAGGTCAGGCTTGATGGGGCTCTGATCAACCTGATCTAGTAAAGATGTCCCTGCTTACTGCAGGGGGGTTGGACTAGATGACCTTTAAAGAGCCCTTCCCACCCAGTATACTCTATGATTCTATGTTATCAAAACATCAGACAGAGAAATTAAACCAATTGACTTTGCCTTCTCTCACACAGAGAGCTTCACTATTAGGCATTGATTACAACCCTGTCCTCATCAAAGGCTTTTGTTAACTTCAGTGTATCCCAAATAGTTCTCAGACTGTAAACGTAATACTATTTTCTTGTACTGTGTAAGTTAAGGGATAATCAGGCAGAGGTCTAAACTCTTAAAGTTATTGAGGGCAGTATGGTCCCAGAGGGAATGAAAAACCTATATTTAGCCCTTAGCATTTAAGGGTGAGTCAAACATGAGTAAAGTTTGATTTCCAGACAAAGACCGGATCACTAACACATCCCAAATGTTTGGTTGGTTTGGTTTGGTTTTTTTTAGAGAAAAAAATGCATTTATAACCAAAGAATTTGTGAGTTCTTTGTTGCAGCTCATCTTTTAAACCATTTTGGTCATAACCATCAATATGTATGTGATCAGGTCCCTCCAGTTTTAATGGTCACACTGTAAAAACCTGGTGACACAGCATGCATTTCTATATAGCATTCAGGCTTTCAAACTACAGCCCATACTTTCATTGTCTTTAAGAACAGCATCTAGGAAATGTTCGCCTCGCGTATGTAGTGACTCATAGTAACTTGAAAGCACACTGTGACCCTTTCTTCTGCAGGGTGTGGAGATAGTCATCTTGTGGTAAGAATTGTCTACACCTCCTTTTTTTCAGTGTAATCAAAATTAATATCTCTAGTAATTCTGAAAATCTTTGGCAGCTGAGTAAATCTGTTTCAAAATATTGGCTGCAATTGATGTTATCAAATTTTGGAACATTAGATTGACGCTCACATGTAAAAATTTAAAATATTTGTAATGCATTTCCATCGATGTTACGGAAACAGACAGGCAGACAAGGAATTTTTCTCTTTGCTGTTGCAAAGTTATATACATCTATCAGAAACAGACTGAAACCAATGGCCACTGAGAAGATAAGTCCTTTTTCAAACCAAATCTTCCATTGTTTTCTTGACTGAAAGATAATCTGTGACATTACTGATAATGCATAAAACTTGTATCTTATCGAGATCATGCAATGAATTTTGGAAACATGTAATATATAATTTTCTGTCATGTTGCTATATACACATAGCTTTAAGGAATACTAGAGCAGAGAGGTTAGTACTTAGAGATCCGGGTGTTTTCAAGCTAAAGAGCCCTGTGTGCTCCGTTCTAGACTACCTACAGAACAGATTCATGGCATTTCCTGACTATGGCTCATTGAGTATTTGAGAAAATGGCTGTGATGCTCTAACACCAGAGCACAGAGCTTTAAAAAATGAGAAAAGGATATCCATTAGCCTAACTTTAACTTCCTTACAAATACTGGAACAAATAATCAAACTAAATATTTATTATGCCTGGAATGTGAGAAGACAACAAGGGACAATCTGAATGGGTTTATCATTATCTAACCATATCAAACTCATCTCATTTACTTTACTGTAAGACACCAGGCCTTATAAACAAGTGAAAACAATGGATATAATTTACAGTGACTTTAGCTAAGCTTTTAACATTGATTCTCATGTAATTTTAAGGAAACAAGATTTACATGTAGAGTAGATAAAACACTACTCAGAAAACACACTATTTAGAGTTTAGTTAACTGAGCAATTCCCTGGCAAAATCCAAGGATATATAGAGTTCAATTCTGCAAGGGTCTGTTATTATTCAATATTTTCATTAATAGTTTGAATGATCCAATAAGGAATATCATGGGACTTTTTCAAGCTTTCAGGTAACATCAAGATGGGAAACACTAGGGGAAGAAAGAAACTCACTGGAACAATTGTCTTAATAGACTGGGGAAAAGAAGTGAAAACAGAATAAAAGCAATAGAAGTACAAAATACTGCATTTAGATAGAAGTGATTTAAAAGATGATTGTAGGGTAAGATTAACTACTTTAAAATTGATTGGTTAAGTATCAGTTCTATAGAAAAGGGTCTAGGTTTCTGAGGTCACAATGCTTCAGCATTGAGATGTCATCATAGCAAAGGCAAACATGCACTGCAAACTAGAGAAAAATCTGTAAGATGTAGGAACTATGCTTTTTTTTCTGTGCTAATACATCAGCTGGAGCACTGTGTCCAGATTCAGGTGTTGCACTCTAGTAGAAATCTGGGCTAGTTGGAAAAAACTGCGAGAACAAGAAGGGTGGTCAAAAGTCTATGAAATGTAGAAGATAAGGTGAAGTAAGACTGATAGCCTAAAGAACGGAAGATGATGAGGGATGAAAAAAAAAAGGCAAGATATTATAACAGTTTTGAAAGTACGAAGTGTTGGTGCAAAAAAGAAAAGAAAAATCTGTTCTTCATCTCAAAGGTGGGTAGGGAGAAGAAGTAGTGCCTGAAGACAACAAGGGAACTTTAGGTTAGATTTTAGAGAAACTTTTATCTTGCCCAAGCCCAAGAATAGGTTGTCTGCCTATGGAGTAGGCATCACTGAATGTCTTTTATGACAGGTAAGATGGATGTCTGTCAGGAATGACTGAGTGCTTGATCCAGCCTTGAGGCAGAAAAGTAGACAGCCACTCCTTGAGATGCTTTCCAAACTAATTTGATTTTATGGCACTTCTTTGTTTCTCGCACAGCAGTCACCTTGCCACTTCCTCTGTTTTCAGATTTCTTAGAAACAACACAAGAATTATTATTCTGTTTCAGTTCATTTGCTTATGGTCCTATATTTGACAATCAACCACCAGCAAACGTCTTCTCTGTGAACTGTTATAAACCTGTCAGTAATTATTACTACCTTTACTGAGCCATGAAAAATCATTTCCTCTCTAATTCCAGAAAGCAAATGAGCGTAAAGACCATTCTTGCTGTTATTGTGTTTCATGACTTGTTGATGAACACTATTGGCTGTGTAAAAGCATGGCCTATCTAAAAACACAGAAATAATATTTACACTCAGCTTTAGACTGTGATACTGTGATCAGTCTGCGTGCTCCGTCTTCTCTGTGATTTGGGCCAACGGATTCAGGTACATAGGGTATTTAGCTCCTGATAACTATACATTAGAAAATTGAAATCAGATACCATTAAATTGAGTAGACACAATTTTTTTTGGAAGTAGACTAACACAGCTCTTGAAATGCATTTTAATAACTGCATTTCAGTGGCAGCTGAAGTAATTTCCTGCATTCAGACTATAAAGAAATTGAGATTTTTTTTCCCAGTTTTAAAAGTAAATTGCTGTTGCTTGAGATCAAGTGCACAATATAGGGAAGATTAAGTCCAATTAAATTTTTAGGAAGATATCGCAGATTTGTTCTTTTGGAAGTCCTTCTGGGAAAGGACATACTGCTCAAGGTATTTCTCTCAGTTATGTTCTGGTCTTTTTCTTTCTACATTTCTAGTCCTCAAGTATTGAGCTCAGCGTAGTAGTCAGTGTCCCATCTTTTGAAGAAGTTTTCCACCTCATCTCCTGTCTAAAACTTATTTCCTCTAGCTCTAGGCTTAAGGAGACCCTGTTTCTGCTTCTCATCCTCCCAAGTGTCAATACCGCCTTCAGTTGTTCAGGAGTCTAACCTCAACATCCTCCCTTATCTTACTCATCCAAGTGAAATTTCTCAAGACTTAGTAGAGGTTCTAACTAGAAGTCTGGTAAAGGGCTGGCTTGCTACCATTTTCCAGATCTGGACCCTGCTATGGTACACACTAAACCATTGTAATAAAGCATTAGTGCACAGCTGTGACAAGGAATTGCTATTTACATAACCATTAATTAACCCTTCCAGAAGTTTTCTTCTTTCTTGCCCTTTCCTTAACCTTGCACTAAATTACAAGTACAAAACCAGAAGCCTGTGGTAGTATCATGTTTTAACAGGCAAGCCTCAAAAAGTGAGGTTACAGACATGATTTTTACTGCACCCCTTCAGTTTGATCGAGAGTAAGGGTGATGCCAAAAGAAAATTGAAAGAACAGAAAAATGTTTTTCAGCCTCAAGGTTGTTTTTGCGAAAAGAAAACACCTACTCTGGAATTTCTAAAGCTGAACTCTACATTGAAAGCAAGGTTTAACCAACCATTACATTGCTCAGTGTTGCTCTGCAAGCCTTTGATTAATTGATTCAGCCTTCTCCTTACACATGTGACCCAAATGAATGAAGGGATGGCCACTTAAAACAGGGGATTGGAGAAAGATCATTCTTTCTGGGAAACCTGAAATGAAAGAGCAATTGTACGGTCAAAAGACAAATAAGGTTATAGTTTAGGAATAGATCATTATAGAAATCCTATTTGATAATTTTTAGTGTTTGGGTTGTAGCTCTTTTTTTATCCTATCATTAATGACTGAAATAAATAAAAAAAAAAAAAGGGTTTGGTGGGTTTTTGTTTGTTTGTTTGTTTTCAGTTTTGTTAAAGAAGCTGACACAGGCCGGTAGTTCTCCTCATTTCCTTCTGAAGAAAGGCCCAAAGAGAATATCCAAAAATAGAACACTCAAAGGTAACAGCAAAGGACAATGATATTAATTAGAGGTCAAATCCTGAAGCACTGAATTCATTAAAAAATGTAGGCATTACCTAATGAGTAACCACTAGATTACAAGATACTGCTTTGTTTTGCACAGTGAATCCCTAATTCTTCACTGCACTGCTGAACAACCTTGGCTGAAAAGGTGCTGAGACTTGGCACCCATCTCCTCACCTGGCTGTGCTGAAGGGAGATGAGGTTTGCAGTTCCCCAAGTGAAGGAAGGAATTGGGTTTGATTTCACAGGAGGCATCTACAGGCGATGGGCCCAGAATATGGACTCATACTCCTTGAAACTCTTAGGGTGCCTTACTCCGAAGAGAGGGGTGGGAGACAGCACACGCTCACAGACTAAGTCCGTGTAGAGGTCTTAAACCCATGAAGGACTGTTGCAGCTCCCAGTTAGGCTTGAACCTTTCATATGCAGAATCACCAGTGAAGCATTGGAATTGCTTTTCGACAGTTGTTCATCGTGTACTTGGAGAGAAGATGACAAGAACTATACTGAAAGTGGACCCTGGGAACGCCTGGCACACTGAATGCATCTACGCAGAGCTGTGAAATCTTTCAGCAGGCAGGAATCATTAAGCCAGGGATAACTCTTGTTCTTTTGAACGTCTGAACTCTCTAAGTGAAACACCCAGGTTAAACAGTACGCCTGTTCAGCTGAATAAAGCTGCTCTGGTAAGAACAGAAAGGGTTATACTGGAGTAAATGGAAAAGTCTAGACTGTGATAACATAGGTGACCAGATCATTATACAGCAAGCAGATCTCCCCAAAACAAAACTGGAGTTTAAAGAGCATACTTTGGATAGGATGGGAGGTGAATGTAGGAAGGAGGGCCTGGCTCACAGCAGAGCCCCAGCTCACAGCAGAGCCCCAGTCCTTCTTCCCTGCCTCCAGATATCAGAGCATATGTTGGTTTATGACTTGGTTTTGGGGAAAGCAGAGCACAAAGTTTGCTTTTGGGCCACGATGGAGGTGCAGAGCAATGAAGAAGAACAAAAACCCGAACCTGAGGACTTGCTTCTGCTCCTCAGAGCACTCCAGCAACAGAAACTGAGGTCATCGCTTCTTCGCATCGTGCACCAAATGGTATCGAAAACCCCGAGCCGATTCGTGGGGAAAAAAACAAAGAGAAAAAGGAAAAAAAAAAAAGCAAGAACGGGAAAATGCCGCGCCTCGGGGATGTACCAGCAGAGGTCAGCACAGCCGGGAGAATGGAGAGCTGCGTGCCCCGTGACGGTGCTGCCGCCGCCGGGATGGCGATGCTGCCGTCGGGGTAGGCCCGGTGGCTGCTCCCTCAAGCCGAGGAATTGGAGCTATGCGCTACTAAGTGCCTAACATCACTCCTCATCAAACTAAACTGCAGCAGGGAGTGGTAGTTTCTGTATTCTGAGCCCTTGTGTGCTTTTTGAATTTGAGAAGTGTAGTTTGACGTAGCACTTTGTGTAAGGAAAAAACCCACCGAGTTGTTTCACAACAATAAAACTTTCTCTACAGTTTATATAATATGGAAGAAATCACATTTATCACTGTCTGTTAAGAAGCCCAGTCTGATGCACCTTTTTCTTTCACAACACTTGCTCTCACAGATCATTATAGTCATAAAAGCCAGAACGTCGTTCATCAGACTTAATCAGTAAAACCCTCCTTGGAGGCAGCTGTTTGTTCCAAGAAAGCTCTGTTTCATGAATCATTTTATATCTGGATTCCCTGATTTAAAGCTAGTGCAGGAAACTGGATTTCCCTAATGTAAGGTGATAAATCATGCCTGTTTCTCCTGAGAACAATGATGAAACTTGGGTTCCTTCCAGATCAAATGATGGCAAATGCCAAAATGCCCAGTAAGGAGCGAGGTGTAAAGAGGCAAGATGCGGAAACATTCACAGAGTTTGCTTCATCTTCTTCTGAAGTAGAACAGTGCAGATAAGAGAACCTTGGTATGTAGCAGAGTTGTGTGAGCTTGAGGTTATTGAGTAATGAAATTAAAACCATAGGGATATGCAGCTTGAAGTAATGCTGGTGCTATTCTGCCAGTGATTTCCTGACTGAAGAGAACTGCAACTGATTGTCATCTTTGCATAAAATCATGTGGATCCTTTTTGAGATGCAAAGAGGTTGGATTTCTCTAATATACCATATTCACACTATAAATGGAAACTTAGATCTGTGTTTCCCCAAGATAAAGTGTTGGACACAGTTATTTTCCATAGTATATGTTGTTTGAGGTTGGAATTTTCTGAAGAAGTGATAAGAACATCCAAGTGAAATTATGTTTCATCCCAGTAGATACAATTACAGAATTAGGCAACTTTACAGTGATGAGTATCATCACTGGTGTCTCATGCAAAGACAGGAAAGAGGCAACTGCCCAACATGAATTCTGTGCAAAAACACCTGGGGTAACTTTGTGCCTGCTGTCACACCAGCATGGCATGAGGCAGCACTGGAAAGAAACACTAACATGGGCCTGGAAGCAGTATTTTAACTGTGTTTTCCATCTCATTTGATGATAACCAGTCCTCAGCGGTGTTATTTATGTATGTGATATCTATGTTACTAAATCACTTGCTACTCCAGAACTAGCTTGTACAGCACTAGCTTAGATAACTTTGCCAATGACTGTATTGTGCAGTATGGGCATCTCCCTCACCTGAGTCTTCGGAGAACAGAAGTTGCCAGCATCAAAAAAAACAAAAGAAGATTTCTTGGAAGGCTGAGGTAACTGCAAAATGGATATTGACATCTCCTTTGTGCACCATTTTTGAACTTGGAGGATCCTCATGGGCTTATATGAAATGGAAGACTGTCTACTATGATTTAAAATATTAGTCGACCTAAAGCACCCGGTGGAAAGAGATCTAACAGCAGAAGTGTAAAGATACATGTGAAATCTGTAGTAAGAGATGTCTGAGAAGGAATCCTACCGGAGCAGGGCTTCCACAGCTATGTGGTCAAAAGGCTGAGACAAGTTACAAAGCTGTTACCATCAGATGGTGGTGAGACCAGGCCTTGAGTGGCAGAGGAAGGAGTCAGTTGGAGTAGTAACTATGAAAATATATTCAAAAGTAATGTAGGCTAAATCCTTAATGAACCCTAGCAACAGTAAGTTCCTGGGTATTACCCAGGCACAGAAATGGTTCTGGACTAATTAAATTTTATTCACTTTTTCTCAGTTTTCCTATAAAAGTTCTATCTTTCAGAGTAGTTGTTGGCAGACCCAGAGTGAGGAGATCACAACAGCTGAAACAGAGTGACAATGCCCTTGTCTGTATAAAATGGATCACTCATCCCTTTATGTGAAACGAAATGCATAGAGTTGGATTTCTCTGCTGCCCAGTGATGTTTGAGGCTTTGGTTCCCTGATAGGAATCGAACAAAGAAAACTACATTTTGTAGAAGTGATTTATGTCTGAGACAGGAAAAAATAATGCAGCTTATTGCCATCGGTTTTCTTTTTGCCTGAAATCAGGAATGCAAAATGCTTTTTTCACACAATGTAAACAGAACCAGTATTTGTCTGATAATGTAAGGCATCCTAAAGGACAGAGATTTAACAGCAGCAGATGATGAATAAGACTGAGGACTGCAGAGAATAATGGCTATTCTAACCTAAGAAGAAACATGTGAGATTATTTCAGGATATCCAAGAAAACTGCTAATGTGCTGTAAAACAATTAATAAAATTCCTTTTCCCTCTATTATTTAGACCTGCACGAGGCTGACCTTCTTGATAAAAGATGTTGCCTGTGAGCTGGTGTTACTAACACAAATGATGGAGCAACCTCATTTTTTTGCCAATAGTTATCTGTGCATGTAGTTGGGTTTTACTGTAGCACAAAACCCCTGCAACTCCTTAATATATAGTGATGCATGAGAATCCCCTTTTTTGAACACAGAGAAATACAACATCACTTGTGGCTGCACAGCTAAAAAAGGTGTCTGTACATTCCCTTTATGTCCAAAAAAGAAAAACTTGGTCTTATGTACCAGAGTCAAGGATACTCCTTGACATGGATTAGTTTATATTAAAGGAATGTAGCACCATGCATCAGAGAACATTAGTGAAACCTGACCTCATCCATCACTGGCTCTCAGGGAAGTGTAGCCATATCCATTAGTTTCATGAAAATCTAGATCTGAGCATCAGTTTATATTGGGTAATCCTTGCATCGCAGCATGTTACATTAAAGAGAAACTCTGTCTGATAAGTTAGAATAATTTGGTCCTGCCAAAATCAACAGAACTGTCACTTACCACTCCAGCAATCCAGTTATTCAAACTAATGCCAACGAAAAAAACCCAAACCTCGAAAACCACAAATAGCTGTCAGTCAGGACGTATTTATGAGTTTCAGCCTTAGATCTCACTAGTATTTATCATCAGGGAATATCACATGGACTGGTTATGTTTCTGATGGTGTCAATGCAATGACACAGCTTGACAATGCCAAAGAGCTGAACTTTCTACCATTCAACACCACCTCTGGCTCAAATCCATCATTGTCATGATGAGAATTGGACTCAGTTGCATTCAGACATGCACATCTCATGCCAGTTTAAATCCCCAGTCCAGGTGGAGATGGCACCGAACACGTGGAAGTTTGCAACCTGATAGGACTGCAACTGGAGGATATACAGGGTAGTTTAGGACCTCTAAAATTGTAAGGGTGATACAGCACTGGAACAGACTGTCCAGAGAGGTTGTGGGGTCTCCTTCTCTGGAGACATTAAAAATCTGCCTGGAAATGTTCTTGTGTGACATAGTCTAGGTGATCCTGCTCTGGCAGAGGATTTTGACTAGATGATCTTTCGAGGTCCCTTCCAACCCCTAACAAAAACTGGTTGTCTTGGGCAGAAAAAACAGTGATGCTATATATAAAATGTTTCATATCAGAAATATATGCCAGTCTTAGAAAAGTTCAGTGTTACACATCAAGGAGAAGATTTGGGAAATTTTATTCCACATTTTCTCAGTTGGATTATACTTTTAGATGGTGGCACTCACTTTGATGCCTCGGAAAGCCAGAATCAAAACTCAATAGCCTGGGTGACCATTAAGCAGGTATCCTTTATTGCAGTGCTGGGCACACAGGGGATCACTCCTCCAGATATGTGCCCAGCGCTGCAATAAAGGATAGCAGCTTAATAGTCACCCAGGCTATTGAGTTTTGATTCCGGCTTTCCGAGGCATCAACTTTCCAATTCCATCTGTTTCACAGAAAGCTCCATTCTTACCAGGACAGGCAGGGAGGCAGAGGGTCTGCCTTGGGTTCTTGTTATGAAAGAACCTTAGTTTTTCAGCATAAGGCTCATCCTGCCACATAAATCGTGTACCTCAAGTTTTGCCTTTGGGCCTTCTGAAACCTCTTTGTGTCCCTAAGTCAAGTAACTCAGCTTCAATCATCAAGGCACCTCAGAGAAAACGATAATAGGGCATCATTTTATAATTAAGAATGGAAATTCAGTCTCCCAAATGGTCATGAAATTAATCCCTTTTCATCTAGCATCTTCAGAATGAGAAACCTCGTCTAATGCATCTCTTGACAGTAGCAACAAAATCATCATCCATCACTCTGCACCAGGGAAGACCCTTCATTTGCTTCATTTTCAGACTGGGAATACCACCTTCCCACAAATGAATGAACACCAGAAAAATGGCACTTCAGATAAATCGCCTCTTGGGGATATATATCTTTAGATACTGCATTGCGTTCATATATTAGTATTATATGCATTATCTTTCCCATAAGATGAATAAAGTCTCCACACAGCAGAAATCACCCTGTGTATATTCATTTTATGACCAGAATAAACCTGCTACGTTACCTTTAGCATGGGAATTCTGATTGGTGACCAGGAAACCACCGGAGGACATGAAAATCAACTTTATTGCACTGCAAAGTAAATGTAATGGAAGAAGAGACTGACAGCCCTACATAGACAAAAAGCTATCATAACAATCCTGCAAAAGCAGTAAACATACAATCTATTTTAAATAACCTTGATGCTGTCTCCATATGTTGAGTACAATGATGCAGTGATAAATGATACTGAGATTGGGAACCTTACAGAGAAATGAAATCAAATATCCTCCAGCAGAAAGATTCTTTACTTTCATTCAGCAATGAAATTTTGCCTCATGTTTATGTTTGTGGAGGAAAAAAAGCTAACCTACTGCTTTACCTAGTGTTTGCTTTTGTAATCTAAAAAGAACATCAGTAAGGCTTTTGAAAAGGAAGTATATTACTGATCCCCCAAACAATAGCAGGCAACAGATTACTGTAATTGTAACCAGGTGTCAGATAGTCTTGGAAATATTTTTAAGGGAAAAATGTGGATGAGGCTCAAGGCAATTATGTAAATAAGGACTGGAAGCATTGCCTAATACAATACTACCCATGAAAAACAAGTTTAGGCTTAGTTGTATCACGTAGTCTTAGTAAAAAGACACCAAGCTAAATCACTTAAATTAATTCAGAGGCAAACATTAGTTCAGATCAAAGGAAATTCCATATTCGGTCTTCATCCACACCAAGGGATTTGGCAAGGGATTCTCCTGCCTTCTTGTAAGAGTTAAATGTTCCCCTGCTGCTAGAAAGACTGGGTCCAGTCTTATTGAACATATACATCAATGACCTGGACAAAGGTAAGGAGTGCACCCTCAGCAAGTTTGCTGATGATGCTAAACCAGGAGGAGTGGTCAATACATTTGAAAACTGCATTTAAAGAGACCTGGACAGGCTGGAGAGTTGGACAGAGAGGAAGCAAAAGAAATACAACAAGGACAAGTGTACGGCCCTGCACCTAGGGAGGAATAACATTGTCCAGCATGACATCCTTGTCTCTAAATTGGAGAGACATGGATTCAATGGGTGGACTACTTAGTGGATAAGGAATTGACTAGATGATTGTACTCAAAGAGTTGTGGTCAATGACCATGTCCTGCTCAATGTGCATGTGGAGGTATGTGACAAGTGGTGTTCCTCAGGGGTCAGTACTAGGATTGGCACCGTTCAACATCTTTGTTGGTGACATAGACAGTGGGATAGAATGCACCCTCAGCAAGTATGCTGAGCACACCAAGCTGTGTGGTGAGGTCAACACACTGGAGTGAAGGGATGCCATCCTGAGGGATATTGACAGGCTGGAGAGATGGCCCCATGCAAACTGCATGAAGTTCAACAAGGCCAAATGCAAGGTCCTGCATGTGGGTCAGCACAACCTGAAACACCACAACTGGCTGGGCAGAGAGTGGATTTAGGGCAGCCCTGAGGAGAAGAACTTGGGGGTGCTGATTGATGACAAGCTCAACATGAGCTGGCAGTGTGTGCTAGCAGCTCAGAAGGCCAACTGTGTCCTGGGCTGCATGAAGGACAGCATGGCCAGCAGGTCAAGGAAGGTGATTCTGCTCCTCTACTCTCATGAGACTGTCACCTGGAGTACTGCATTCAGCTCTGGGGTCCCCAGTACAGAAAAGATGTAGAGTTGTTGGACCTAGTCTAGCGGAGGGCCATGAAGATGATAAGGGGGCTGGAGCACCTCTCCTATGAAGACAGGCTGAGAGAGTTGGGCTTGTTCAGCCTGGAGAAGAGAAGGCTCTGGGGAGACCTAATTATGACCTACCAATACTACCAGAAATAGATGATCTTTGAGGTTCCTTCCAGCCCAAAGCATTCTATGACTCTAATAGCCCCAGGCACCAGTACAGGTTAGGGGTTGACTTGCTGAGAAGTGCTGTGGAGAAAGTGTCCAGGGGTGCCTTGAGAAAAGTGTGGCCAGCAGGTCAAAGGAGATTATCCTCCTCTACTCTGCCCTGGTGAGGCCACATTTGGAATACTGTGTCTCCATGTCAAGAAAGACAGGGAAGTACTGGAGGGCCACAAGGATGATGAGGGGACTGAAACATCTCTCTTATAAGGAAGGGATGAGAGAGCTGAGTCTGTTTAGCCTGGAGCAGAGAAAACTGAGAGGAGATCTCATCAATGCTTAGCACCTAAAGGGCAGATATCAAGAGGATAGGGACATACTCTCTTTAATGGTGCCCAGTGACAAAACAGGCACAAAATGGAACATGAGAAGTTCCATCTCAACATGAGGAAAAACTTTGTCACTTTGAGGGTGACAGAGCACTGGAACACGTTGCCCAGAGAGGTTGTGGAGTTTCTTTTTCTGAAGATATTTAAAACCCATATGGACACGATCCTGTGTCACCTGTTGTAGGTGACCCTGCTTTAGCAGAAAGGTTGGACTAGGTGATTTCTAGACATCCCTTCCAACCTCTACCATTCTGTGAAAGCTTGTGTTTCCTTTTTGCTAGTTGGTAGAGACATGGCTGCTATTTTATTGATTGCATCCATGAGGAACTGATGATGTCAATCTTGCTATTTTATTAATAAGAACTGGATCTCCTCTGCAGGTCCCTTGACCTAACTTCGTTTTATGGCAAAACTGGTTTTCAGAAGGATTTGTATTATTTTCTTCCCTTTCTCAGTGACTTCTTCTGCTATGTTGCCTTATGTGATGATGTCACCAAAGTATTGCAGGTGCTCCAGAGTTTCACCCTGTTCCAGTACAGTCTGGATCAGTCTGGGGCAAATGGTGGGGATGTGTTTCCACCCCTGGGTCATTTGATCCCAGATCCCCTCCAAGTGAAAGCAAACAAAACACCATTGTGAACAGCTACAGTTTACCTAATGTAATATTTGTTACATATAACAACTTTGTTTTATCATGCTCTGATCAGATCTGTCATTACCTGAACCGTATGAACCCCATGTTGGGTGTGAAAAAGGACAGCCCCAGGCAGCAGCTGTGCATCATGCATCCACTCACTCACTCCTTCCCCCACAGTGGGATGGGGAGGTAAGACAAAGGTAAAACTCATGGGTTAGGTTAAAGGCAGTTTGTAGGACAGCAAAGGGAGAGGAAAATAACAATTCTCAGACTATACAAAGCAGGTGACACATGATGCCACTACCTTACCAGCTTGTTCTCAAGCTACCACTCCTTCCTGTCCAGCCCCCTTTACATGCTGAGCATGATGTCATATCATATAGAATAACCCTTTGGCTAGTTTGGGTCAGCTCTCATAGAAATGTCCCCTCCCAGCTTCTCATGGAAATTAACTTTATCCTATCTGAAAACCAGGACAATTATATTTGGGCAAAAAAAGGTGGTTTTCTCTCGTTCTTCATTGTTTTTCATTAAATACATGAGCACATATACTGAATGGAATAGATGATACTTCACTGGAGGGATTTCCCACACTTGGAAGAGAAAATCAGCATACAGTCAAATTACATGGCTCTCTAAAATGGAGCAAACTTCTTATTGCTCTGTGGGAGTTTTGATGCTGGGTCCTTGAGTCTCACTGCTTTATTAGCTATAACAAGGTCTGCAAGTCTAAGGGGTGCAATATTCACCTCTTACACTCTCACAGCTAACCAGAATGCAAACCGGACATTTGTTTTAGCTGTGGCTTACATAGGTAGATAACAGGTTACATTTCACTTCATAGAATCATAGAACCACAGAATGTTTTGGGTTGAAAGTGACCTTAAAGACCACCTAGTTCCAAGCCCCCTATCATAGGCAGGGACACTCTCCACTTGACCAGGTTGCCCAAAGCTCCATCCAACCTGGCTTTGAACACTTTCTTTACACTGAGGGAAGCTGGTTTCATATATTAGTGGGCAGTTCAGCAGAGATGGATATATCACAGTATGAAGTTGGTGGACTGAGTCTATGGGACATGCAGCTGAAGTGAAGGACTGGGATGAGGTCTCCAGAGCCCAATCTCTTCATCAGCTAGTGATTTTGCACTGGAGTTAGGTACAGATTTGGTAGATTGCATTCTTTTTAAAATCAGAAATACAGGCATGAATACTGCTGCACAGAAAATTCTCCTCTTGTATTGAGAAAATTACTGCCTTTTCAAGGGCTTTAAGCAAGGCATTGCAGGTACCAGCAGTAAAACTTGGCTGCATCAGACAGTTTGTGTTGTGGCAGTGATCTTTGGTCTCACCTAAACACATATAATTAAATGACAGCACCACTGATAATTTAATATCGAGGAATTTTGTCTTCAGGTTTCTCATTCTGTATGTGAGAATGGATATTAAGTATCAATGGACCTCTGAAACACACTAAATCTTAGTTCAATTTACATAAGGAAAATGTAACTCCATGCTTCACTGAGTGTTGCAAGAAATTCATGCATCACCGAGATAGGGAGAGGTCAGCAGTAGCTTTTTGTATTTATTCTAGGGAAACATTTCTCCAAGCATCACTTTTCATTAAAGATACCTGGCCACATGCATCATTTTGCAAAATGTGGAGTGGGTATAATAAATCACATTACCAGAGGGATATGCCACCACATATTACAGTAAAGAAATGTTACCTCATGATTTTGTTTAATATTGAGGAAAGGTAAATCTTTCACATCACTTAACATCACGGGAACACAGTCTGGCAGTGAGCAACCTGCACTGGGGGGAATATGAATATTTCACATCCTTAGCTACAGAGCATAGGAATAAAAAGTGTGTCATTTTTCAGTTATGAATGTTAAAGAATTTATTATTGTGATACTTTCTCAATCTACACAGTTAGCTGAGTTACACTCTTGGTTATTTCTACCAGAGGTTTAGCTGATGATGGCATTTTCTAATTCAACCATGTAATCTTACCATGCTGCTAGGGCACAGGATGAAGCGCTGTTGCGTAGAACACAGGAACAGGGTTTGAGTGTTTTTTTCAGCTCTTCCTT